>JABVXU010000548.1:0-35688 GCA_013365365.1 Cruorifilaria tuberocauda
GTATCCACCATACTGCAACGTACATTAGAGATGACTTCTTCTGAAATATTGCAAGTCTTTGCGATATGCTGCATCTACCTACGTCTACTGAATTCGTTCAACTTGTTGACGTTATTCGTGTGTCGTCAGAAGGATTTCCAACTTACTGCAATTCAATGTCTGAAACACATTTCCAGTAGATGGAAACAAAATGTCGAACCAATCACACTAAGTGAAAGATGAACAAATTGCACTATTTATTATTGAATTTGATTAGCTTATTGATTATTGATTAGCAGTCTTTGATAGTTGCAGTAACTTTGCATAACTATGTATTTAATTTTTTAATAAAAACCATCTTGAGAATTTTAAAAGAGATTTCTTTCTGTAGTGCAATCTACTACTTTAAGCAGGCTGTTGGGAATTCCGAAGAAACTCTCCGACGAAGTCATTCATATGGTAAGAGTAATTTGGAACAACTGGCATTTATGCTAAAGGAATTGTTCTTTGGAATTTTGCAACGTTAACCTAAAATTTCTATGTCGTATGACCTACCTTGTTTACTGTTGACGGAAAATCACCAATAATCATTGTTATTAGTTTTGTTGATGTCACGGCAGGATCATTCTCTTCCTTTTACAAAGCAGTACCGCAATGGTTTAGATTTGACGATCCATCGATATATGTTTAGGTAATTCTTTGTTCACTATCAATTTCGTGTAATATTACGTATAGTTGGTTTCACCCGGAAAGCACGGATTGACTTTTCCGTAGACGAAAAGTCGAGTTCCGCCATACTCAAAAAAACAAGTATAGCTAATATCAGGAAAATCAAATCTCGAAAGTTCAATTCGAGGATCAAGTATCACAAGAGCAATTGTCAGCAACCAACGAGAAGCATTCAGTACAATCCTCGACAAGAGAAAGATCCATATGTTGATAAATTTAATACAGTTTTCCTTATACAATCGAATCTTCATGTACAATTCAATTGTGCTAAACAATGATCTCTCCAAACCAAAAAAAATGCATAATATACAGTAGCAGTTCCTTCACAGCTGCCCATGAAAATCTGAAAACAATTAGACAGATTTGAAAGGCTAAGATAAGAAGTATTCGGGAAGTGCACGGCAAATTAAATTAAATTTTACAACTTATCCTACTTCTCGAAGCATTCATTGCATCTTTAATTCCTTGTTACTGATAATTTTGATCCAAATGGAAATATTGTTTATGAAAACTACTGCCAAACAAATATGGAAAAAGGAATATGGTAATGAAATTCCTGAAAAGCAAAAAGCAAAAATTGTCAACAATTGAATGATATAAAAATATTCACATATTCAAAGTATTGTTGTATTCAATAATTCACGTTATAGAAATTCTTGGTGTCAATTATTTTTCATCAAATAATTTAATATCTGATACCTCAATTCATAATTTAATACTCAAAAGATTCACATCAACAATTCCGTTTTACTATCACTTCTTTTTCAAAGCTAGATCCTCCATTGGCTTTATTAATTGTATTTTAGACATTTATTTGCAATTATTTTCATCTATCGGCTGTTCATAATGTTATCAATCGAGTCTACAGGACCATCAACTGATTGGTCATCAATTACGCTATTTTTTAATTACGCTTTAATTTTAATTTTAATTACGCTGTTAAATTCTGCTTACCAAACATCGTCTAATGAAAAGGCTTATAATAAAGAACTTATCGCTCAAAGTGTTAGTTACCAATACACCTCAACGATCTATTTCCCAAGTCAATTTAAGAGGCAGTGTTACGAGCAAAATTCTCCTTGCTTCCAACTGTATCTACTTAAATAGAAATGAAAATATTGTTGTCAAGAAATTTCTCAAAGCTTTTTTGTAACCACAATATCTATCATGTAACCAAACTAAATAACTCAACTAAAAAACATTTATGGAAATTTTTTCAATGATTTGTTTCGAATGCAAGATGGCTTAATATTGTCTATAGTTAGCACATTCTCATTATAGAAACTGTTATAGAATTTATTCTAATTTATCATCAACCCATCTCCAAATCGTATGTAAAGTCTTCTAGCTTAAATCTTTCATGCTTAGTTCAGCAGGTTTTCTCATTTGAAAACTGTCTAAATGTTTATCTAGACGTTTCCTGTTTTCATCTAAATTTAATTTAGCCATTCCATCAAATGATTAATCTTGCAGTTGTTTTTCCTTCTATCTCACTCACCATTCCTTCCACACCATTCCTCAGTAATCATTATCTCTTTTTTCATTAATTTTCCCATCTTTGTGAATCTCATCCTTACAAATTTTTATTCTACAAAAGATCAAGCCAATGCGTGAAGATCATTTTCTACAGATTTTCAATCCCAGTTACTTGTTACTGCTTCTCATAAATAAAACTGTTCTTCCAATCTTCTTGCTCAGAATTCTACGAATCTTTGCTAGATTCGTATCACTATTTCAATTTAACAAATCAAAAAAAGTCTATTAGACTCCAAACAAGAGCTAGAGAATCGTTTAACGATTTCACAAGAAAATCCTTACCGAAATCTTTCTTCGCTAAAATCGACTGTATCAGTCAAACTCAAAAATACACTGCAGTTGTTAATACCAACACAACGCTGCAAATCCTTTACTGATTATTTTGAAAATTTGATGCAATCGTTACATTGGAATGACGTGTGTCTATATAGCTAAGAATTTCCGTAAAGATAAACATGTTTACTACTAAATGACAAACAAAAAATGTTTTCAGACAAGTCAGGTCATCGATCATAAGGTAGAATGTGAAGTCAGGAAAGAAGCAGAAATCCCGAAAGCATTCAAAAGATTCAGATTTTAGAGAAGAACAGTTCAAATCCCGCAGTAATTCAAGTTCTACAAACGATTTGGTTTGGTGTTCCTAAATCGACACAGCGATAGTTTAGGAAACAGATTGACGCACAATGCCTGTAAATCGATAGTCAACAAAGTGACAAGTGACAAATGAAAGAATGATCCAGCGATCAATTTGCTTGGATATTCTCAAATAATTTCGAAGACAGTTCCAGTGCAATCGACATATTTCAGTCTATTCCAGTCTATTGAATCAGATCCACCAGTGATGTGATACGACAACTTATTAGAAACCAAAACTGAGGAACAAAAGATACTATCGAACGAGCGGAGAAGACGAGCAGAGCGACGTACAAGTGATTTGCGTGAGTGATTTGCGAGCGGTGTTGAGAGTGATTGAAAGACGTCAACAAGATTTGTATTTCGTCGGTGTCAGGAAAATTGAATTACTGTATAGCACGAACAAATCGTTGCTGCGAAGGGTTTATTTCCCTGACATTCTTTCCAGTTGCAAGATTCGGAAATTATCGAATGAACTCATGAGTTATGGATTGATAAGTAGTGAGAAATGTTGGAAGCATAATTGGAATTAGTTGAAATGACTTAAACTTCATTATGAAAAAAATAGGGGAAGAAATTCAGAAGGTTGTGTGTGATAATACCAACTATTATTAATTTCAAAACCCTCAGACTCAGCAATGCTGAGAATCTCGGTTAAGGTAATACGGAAAGACGACTGGTTATTTAATAGGGAAGAAAAAAAATTGATACCATCTAAGAATTGTTCAGTCCTTCGAAATAAGGAAATATTGAGAAACTAAGAATTATCCGACCCTGGGTATAAAGAATTGATGGTATAGGATAATTTGAAAATTCTTTTCAAAATATTCTTATATCTATGTTATCAAATGTTACCTATAGTTTACCAAGAATTTGATCATTATGTGTTCTTTATCTTTGTTCATAATAGTGAATCAAACAATCATTTTCTTCCCATCACTTTTCCTTGTGTTTTCCATACGTAAATGTATAATAGCAAAAGAAAAAATATAATATAATCTATTCGATAACTTATCAAAATTTCACGTATGCATTAGGCCAAATTTCCACTTCAGATAGAAGTTTTTAGAGATCATGTGATTATTGGCATAAGGAACTGTTTCGAAACTAACGATCGTCAAGTCCTAATTATTTGATCATTTTCGCGTTCCCTCACGGAAGCAGACAAAGCATTGGTTCGTACAACTTATTACAAAAATCTTATTGTAAAGCTATGAATTCTGAAGAAATGAAAGGAATGTGTTTGGCCACCAGAAAATTTAAATTGCCTCAACTATGGAGAACCGCTAAAGCCATTAAAAATTTGTTTTCGTATATACCGCTGAATCAAAGCATTTCCTATCGAACGTCAGAAAATACAACTCATACTTTCAGGTGATGTCGTTCGATATGGAAATCGTAGCGACTCAATTTATGCCAACTTTCAAAATGCATGGACTAACTTATTAAAAGTTTTACTGCTTTGTTACCATATGTCGCGCTCAACTTACGTCAAGCCCTGAATTTATTGCAGAATGACCGATATTGAATGCATACATTAATGGAGTGGGCAACACGTCATATCCAAATCAAATTCATGTTTTGTTTTAATCATATTCAATATCTGCTCTCCTTCATCTCTAACAAAATTATGAAGAAATATCAATCGTCGTGGCTCGAGATATTTGCTGCACGCAAGGAAAATTGAAATATGAAAATTAATTTCACAGTGGAAATTAGCAACGAAGCATTGATAACGACTGTCGAAAAGCTTAATTTTAACTGTAGTAATTATTACATAATCACAAAGCGAAATAATTAAACTAACAAATTCTAAAAAATTTTTAAACGCGTTCGTTTAAAACCACTTCAATTAATAAGTAAAACTGTTACGATCAAGCAAAAATTATTTCAGATATCTAACGGAATTCTTGAGTAAATGAACATTATTGACGAAAGCATTGTATTGCAGCTTTCCTAAAATAAAACAGTATATAACAAATTGGGAGAGATGAAATAATTGCAATTAAACAATGTTGGAATTATTACATATATTCTTCGAAAGAGATGCAAAAAATAAACACGTAATAATGCCAAACAAAAATGATTTTTCTATTTGCATCACGCAGAAGCAACATATCAACAAAATTGAACTGAAAAATAAATAGAATTTTAATCAGCTAATTATTATTCTCAGAAAATTTAGTGCTCAGTTTCAGTTTATTTTAAGTCATTCATGAAAAATAACTTATCGAATCTTCTCATCAATCAAAAGCGATATATAAACGATGATCTCTTGTCGTTTTACATCTTGTATCCTTCTATATTATAATTTCTATGAACAGTTCTGATGAAGGCTAATTTATATGGTCATGTGAAACATTTCTATTCTTGTTGGTTTAGAATGAGTTTGATTTATTTTTTTCTCAACATTCACCGACCAATCAGTAATAAGAAGGACTATTATAGCTGAAGCTTTTTCATATCCTAAAGCAAATCTGATTAATTTTTTCTTGTTTTCCTTTATCAAATCTCTTCTTATTTTTACAGTTCTTGCAGTAACATCGTCCATATTCCAATATATTTGCAATAAAGTGTATGTGCATATACCTTTAATTCGCATATAAATGTTTCTGTACCGTCAATCGAATATTGTGTTTGGATGATTCAAATCGATCTTCGAACGAAAACAACTTGTTCAATCAATAGCTGTCGGCTCAAACTTATTCGAAAACTGAAAAAAAGAAATATTGCACTATAAATTAATTCAAACTCTGTGGTTTTTCCACATTTCGTGAATCACAATACTTTTCAGTTTCTTTTAATTCTATCAATAGATCGCTCAATACAATTGCAAAATTGGTATTAACTTCAATTACAAACGTAAGAAGTATTCAGCTATCAATTAAAAACTTAATAAGAATAACTAAAACATTAGAGAAGATATTTCAACTCTTCAAAACATCTCAATATTGAACCGTTTTAAATAATGTATTCATAGCTGTTGTAATATAATATCAGTCAACTTAATGAAAATTGGTATGAAACGAATATAGAAAAAACAAATAAATGAGGTTGAAAAAATTGTTAGTGCAGAAAACAGAAAGAACAGAATGAGAAAAATAGAAATACTGGTAAAAACATTGTCAGTAAAGAAGGCAGAGAAAAGATGAGAAACTAGTTCGCAATTCATTTATAAATGGAGATATTACGTGTTTCTCACTGCTATATTCTATGACCTTCTGAAAAGCTTAAGGATTTTGATATTTTGTTAGCAGCAAAGCTTTTTATTTCAGATAGGGAGGTTTCACGTTTCAATTTAGAGCTGTTTGAATCAGAATGTTAAGTTATTTTGTTCTCTTAATTTTGCTATGCTTCGTTATTGACGAGTCACAACAAAAGTTACAATTTAAATCAGCAAATTAATTATTTTTTCCTTTTTCAAATTTTTGTGTTTACTCATATTATTGTGCTTTACAATAACAAGTTTTTGACTTTAAGATAGAACTATTAATATTGTTTCATCAGTATTTTTTGCCAATTCGTTTGTAATTTACATCATATCAAAAGACGTTTTACGTCAGCTTTTCAAATAAATTTCACGTACACACATGTGTGACGTTAATTACAAAGGAAAGACATGAGTAAATTCAATTCGAATGAACATTGTTAATTTCATCTTTTAATTATTACATAGCTCCATACAGATTTCACACGTGCTATTGTAAATAGGAATTATAGACAGTTTTTCAAGACTATTTCTTTCATTGCTATTCATGAATTTTCATCAAAGTGTCATGGTTTGAAGCAACTTAAGTAACAAGGAAATCCCAGACTTATCTAAGGAAATAAGTCGCAGATTTCCTTGCTTCAGATATATTTAAATGGTAAAGAAGCCTATAGCTTTCATACTTTTAAATTTTACGAATTAAGTTTAAAACAGATTTCAATGCGAAAACTTTAGGCTTATTTTTAAGATATGACTTACTTATTTGTCGGTTCTAAGAATTAAATTTCTGAATGGTAAAACATATGTGACTTTTCCATAATTTATTCATAGTTGTTAAGAATTCAATCTATGGTGCTGGAAAATTGAAGAGTTAAATCCTAAAGTTAAAATAAGCTTTTTATACTTTTTATACTACAATCAACGCCTTTTTATATCTGTTTATTGGTGTACTTAACTATCATACGAATAGTACACACTTTAAAATTTATTACTTTTCAATTATTATTCCCTCGCTAATTAAGCCTAGCTTTTTCCAGCAAGTCAATAAAACAAGTATAACTCAAACTTAAGTTTTAATATTATTTCATTTAGCAAATGAAGAATTTCATTTCGTTAAATTTTAATTCATTTATAAAATTTATTAGGGTAGCATAAATATAAGTAAATTGATTGTTGTGTGTCAGTCAATTCATTTTATACGTTCTGGAAAAGCGGTTGCTTAATCGTTGTTTTCCTCGAATCAACCGATTGCTTCGTTTGTCAAACAGTTGGTTGCATCTTTTATTGCGTCAGTTGGTTAATTTTTATTTATTTTTTTAATTCTGCCATTAAATGATTGTTTGTAATCACTTCCTCAATGCTTTCATCTCATTATTCTTTTATCTCTTATCAATGATTTTCTTTTTTCGTTCGAAATGTTTAATGAAATTTTATTGTTTCAGTTAGAAAATTTTTAAAATTTCTATTCAGCTTAAATCTCTCCTCTTTCTCCTTTTCTAATAAACATTTCGTTTCGACATAAATTTTCAAATTTTTATAAATTCAATATGACAATCAGTCTGTTTACTACTAAAGAGCTTTATTCGTTTCATGAACTCTCTATTGTTGCTTTGGTGATTGCTTAGCAATGCATGTTTATCAATTTTAAGTTAAATATTCTTTAAACTTGTTATCCTAAAAGATTTGCTAGATCGATAGAAGTGTGGTAGACACCACTATCGAAAAAACATCATTCTTTTTTCCTATTTCAATCTTTCCTTCTGCTTTCTTCTTTTTTCCTCTTTTTCTATTTGCTTTATTTGTCATCAGTTGTTAATGAAAGCCTGAAAAATTATAAAATGAAAGGATTGAGTTAATTAAAGATGAAAACGGTATATGATTAGATGGAATGATTTATCATTATCAACAGCATCGTCAAAGTTAAAGTTATTTTTAAAAGAACTTTGATCCGTTGAGAAGTTATAAATTATTGTCAATTTTTTCTCGTTTCCTTCTTCTTGTTCGCTTCCTCTTCGCATTATTTTTTTAAAAGTTCACTTTACTTACCATTATACGATTTTCAACATTTTTAACATTTGATGCTATAAAATTCTTGATCTTTCGCATTTTGAACTCGTAACAAATAGTAAATTAATCAAAAACTTTAATCTCGTGATGAAAATTTTTTCTGAAATTTTGACGTTTTTAATTGATTGATTAGTTTCAATTCTGATTTTATTTATCTGATTGTTGCTGATACGAAAAGTGTAATATTTTACTGTATTAAATTATTGCTAAAATTTGTTCCAGAATCTTATTTATCAATTTCTCACCTTCCTAATGAATAAATTATGACTCATATGTTTTCTTATCAAACTATTTCCATTTTCTTTGCTCACTCACTTATGTTAAATATTTCATGAGCATTCAAATGATTTTAGCATTTATAGATCCCAACTTTTCTATTCTGCATATTGTTTTTAACTACTTTATAATTAATCCATCTAATTTATTTCCGCTTATCTCTTCCTCATTTACTCACTAACTTAATTTCCTTTTTACTCATTTGCAGAGTTGTTTTGAAATGACTGATATCAGTATTTGATTACTTCTATTTTTCTTTCTTTTTTCTTTTTCACTTTTTCCAGAGAAAATTCTCCAAAAAAGTTTTAAGTTAAAATTTTTCTTTGAAAAGTACTGACTTCATTCATGTCTATTCGTTTACTATAATTTCCTTGTAAACTATTAAGGACCATTTACGACTATCGTCTAGTTTGCTTCATTTTCGACTTTTTACAATTTATCTGCCTTGCTAACTCATACCAAGCATTGATTCGTTTAACTTTCGTGGATCATTCTATTATTATCATTATGCAGTATTTTAAAATTGTACTTTTCAAATATAACTTTAAAATAAAATATAACACGCATTTTATGTAATATCTTATATTTTAGCAATGAAATAAGCGTGGTTTTTGAAAAAGTATAATTTTCGTGTAGTATTGTTAATATTTTGTTGATGCAGAATTGTTTTCTATATAATAGCCTAAGCAATATCTCAGAGCTAAGAGTTAAGCATACTTTAGTTTTAAATATTAGTGCAATCAGAAAAGAAAAATCGTTTCGAATTAGCTAAAACAAAATGACAGAGAAATTGACTAAATAAATTTGGTAGGTTTCTTTTTTATTAAGAACGAATGTTTTTTTCCCAAAATTTTAAAACAATAAGAGAATAAAAAACAGGAAACACTGAAGAGAGTAGGATAAAAATAGGGAAAATATATAGAAAAAGCAAAGAAGCATTCCTTTTTTCTAGAAATTTGTAGCATTTTTTTGAACAATTTAGAACTGCTCTCTCCCTCTCACTTAATTTATTATCTTAGTTCGCAAAAAGCTGATTATCATGTCCTTTCATGGAATAATTTGCTTGCTAGCAATGTTTAGAATAAGAAATTCTTGCTTGTTTAATAAATAATTAAGAAATTGTGAATGATTCTAGCAAAAACCATAATAAACAAAATTTAAATAATTTATATTTGATTGTCGATGGATGAGCAGTTTTCTTGATCGACAGTATTGTATGGGAAGTTGAAAACTTTTCAAGAGATTTGACTTCGTAGCGATTTAGTATACTGGTTCTATCTTGATTTCAGGTTGGAAATGGCTAACGACAATAATGATAATTATAGGCAATTGGAGAAAGGTAAACTAAATTTTTGATACTACCTCTGAGCAATATGAGACAACTATGAAATTTTTGAATTCCAACTTTCAATCTTTCATACTGATTTATTTGTAATGAAATATTGCTTACAAGTTATTCAGAGAATAATGAAGACAAAGTGGAAGAATTGCTGGAAAAGCTGTACGATCAACCTTTTCGTCGTAAAACCCGTGAACTTAACAAATTCAATGAAAGCCATATGAAAAATGTAGGTGTTCTATATTCTTTTCATAATTTCAGTAGAAATGTTCAAACTTTATCTTACTTTGTAAATTAAAGAAAATAAATATAAGTTTCCATCAATTTCTTAAGGAAGGATGATTTATGAATATTCCGGAAGTTCCAGCAAAAGAAGAGCTTGATCCAGAAAGTCTAGAAATATATGTATATATATTTTAAAGAAGAAAAGTACTCAAAAACAGCATGTGCATTGACAATGGCCTTATGGCATCTTAATAATGAAGCATTACTCTATATTAAATACTATCATGCAAATAATTTTTAAGTAAAAATTATAAATATTTAATTAACGAGAGATGAAACTTTCAATCATACTAAATTACTTATTTTTAATTTACTTTAATATTTTGGCTTAATCTTAAATATACTAACTTATTTTAACAGTAATGAACGATTAAGGAAAAAGGCATATATTTTGAACTATTTTGCAGAGTCTGATGCATTCCTTGAAAGCCCTAGATTGCACGATTGATGAAACAGTAAATATGGAACAAATGGTAGATTTGGGCCTTGAAGTTCTGGCACAAACTTGGGAACGAAGAGATACTGATTCTGAAATTGCTTTTCAAGTAAAGTACTTTTCAATTTTTTACAAAGTATTTTTCAGTTACTGAATTTGAATTCGAAATTTTTAGTTTCAACTACGAATTTCTAGGGTTTGCTAACAATACTTGAATATTGCCTCTATCGATCAGCAGCTAGTTATTCATCCTTCGAGCAATTTATCAATGCTCTCGGTTATAATGCAGCACATTTTTGGCGATATGCCGTACCATATATTTATGATTCTGACTTGACCTATGGTACCAAATTTCGTGACTCACTGCTGTTTAGTTTAACGCTGTACGATATCAATAATGGAAAAAGTAAACTCAGGTTCGTCAAATTTAAATTTTTGCGATTTAATAAGATAAATAGAAAAAAATTTAAATACTCAGATGTAAATGTTTTACAGTATATTTCTCAAATTTATTGCTTCTCGGGTAGCATATTTGTTTTAGCAATCAAATATTCTATTTGCAGCCATCTCCTAAACTTCATCACTCATGAGCATATGTAAGCATGAAAATCTCTTTTCCTCAATATTCCATCTAAAACTTATCGGTCAATAATTTCCTAAAATTACAACTTTTTATCATTTTTCAGGGAACTGTATTCTTCAGTGCCGGGTGTTCATAAATCCTTACTTGGAGTTCATGCAAAACGCTTTGGTGAACAATTCCATCATTTGCAGCGACGATTAAGTATTAGTCGAGAAGGTTCATCAAGATCAAGCATAATTAGTTCCAGGGAGTCCATCTCTTCACAATCTACCGAGAAAAGTAGTAGTAGTAGTATATCGACGGGCCGTTCACGAAGTATTTCACGTGGTTGGTTCCTTGAAATATTTCTTGTTCATTTCATTCTTAGAAATAATGCAGTCTTGTTATTTCACATTTATTTATCTAGTTCCTTTCACTCTATTACAATTTTTTTGATAAGTAGCATGAAGTGGGTAGCTTGAATTAATTGACTGCATTAATTTGATGTTTTGATTAGTCAGTCTGCTAGTATTCATCTTATTTACATTCGTTTAGTTTTCCCAGTATCAATTTCTTCATTAACTAATTACTTCTTAAGAATCTAATATCACGCTCACATTTCAAGTCAAATTTTATCCTATTTCAGTTAAAGAACTTTACTTTTTTTAACTAGTTTCAAATTCACTGTTCGATATTTCCTTTTTTCTTCTTAAACCGACACACAAAAATAAATTTCTTATCAGAGAAGCCACGAAGATCACGCCAGTCAATTTCACGTGGTTTATCCGAGAGTAGTGTGAATTCACGAGAAATATCAAAGGATGTAATTGCTAGTGGAGGCTTGGCTAGTACTCATTTTCAGGTATTAATTTTGAACTCACTGTAATTCCTACCTGATGTTACATGTTGAGATGATAGTTTTTGAACTATACAAAATGTTTGAATTAGTTAATATTCAAGGTTAATTTCATCTGCAGTATCTCATACTTCTACGTCAGTTTCTTGTATTATTTTCAAAATGATGTTTTTTAGCAACGTGTAATTAACGTTTCAAACGCTCCACCGGTTAGCTTGAAACGAGAAAAAACAGGCGAATGGGAAATTAAGCAAGGTTCCGGCGGTCTAGTTTCAGCAGTAGATCCTGTAATGTCGAAGGATAAGGAAAATGTTTGGCTTGCCAATCTTGGGATGAATTTACATAAAAAATCAAGGTAAATAATTCATTATGGTGCTTGATAGGGAAGACTAGAAGGAATAACAAAAATTTTAATTCTAGCAATTGAAAATGCATTGCTTTCTTTTGATTTCGGAAATTAAAATTTTTTACGAATAATAAATCCGTTATAAAGTTTGAATATCTGTTCTGTCAGAGTTGAATTAAATTCTAGTAAAACTTTAAATTTATATTAAAATTAAAAATTTTGCTTATCAATCTTCCATTTCTTGTATTGTCGATACAATCAATTAATATTAATTTCTTAATTTAAAAAATTGAATTAGTGTAATTGAAAACTTGAAAATAAAGCATGATATTCATCTCGTAGAAAGTCCAAATTTTACCTTAAATCTCGATGAAAGTTATGCGAAATGGCCTGTCTTAGGCCATTCTTCATTTAACTCAAACATTCCACTTTCACTATCCAGATAATTTTAAGTTCGAATGGCGTTTGCGAACAGAAAATATAGCAATCGACTAAATAATTAGAATAATAAAATATTTATCAATGATAATGATTAACTATAATATTAGAACTTCTTAATGATTATAAATTCTCAAAAGCAGACCTAAAATAGAACTTAAAAAATATTTGAAAATAGAAATTATTTTAAAAAGTAGAAAAAACTCCATTTTGCAATTTAAATTTATAATTTTTTAGAAGAAATAAAGATCATGTTAATCATCAAATTCAACCAACAACAAATACTTTAGGTAAGTTTGGTTGAAATTTAGAAGAAAGTTATGATCAAAAATTTTTACACGTGTTACTTCTAGCGTTTGATATCGTTTTAGTTAACAAACTAGATTTGTATAATCAGTTTAGATTTTGAAAAGAATTACAGGACTGCCATTGTTGAAGCAAGCAGATGCAGATGTTCTCTTCCATGTGCTCACCGAAGAGCCACACAGCAAGGAAAAAGATACTCAACATGTCAGGTAATATTGAAGTCATTTTAAATTTGAAAGAGACGAGAAAATGGATGGCATTATAAAATTTCGATTCTATAAGACAAAGTGAAGGAAAGATAAAGGAAACTTATAAATGATGATAACAACAATAATAATATTTGAATAAGTAACAAAACTGACATAAATGACAAAATTTTCGAAAATACTAAAATAAGCTATGCTACGACAAGGAGAAAACTGAATAAATATTTGAGGGAAGAGATGTCATTACTGGGTGTTCTGCATAACTATAATCGAGGCAATTATAAATTGAATCCTGTAATTGTACAAGAAGATGACTATAATGTATATTATGGTGGAATAAGTAATGGCTTATTATGGCCTGCGCTTCATAATTTAGAAGAATATATTGTTCAAGAATACGATGAAGCAAAGGTATGATAGAAAGATAAATTTGGACTTAAAATAATGCTTGCTTATGGAATTGTTTAACAACTAATATTGCAGCATTTTCATATTGAATTAAGTTGATAATATTTCAGTAAATTAAGAAAAATCGTCCTTGGATTCAAAATTAATTTTTGTATTTCATGATGTAATATATAAAAATAAATTGTTTTTGAGGTAATGCGTGAGCACTGGTATGCGTATGTCCGAGTAAATTATCAATTTGCTATCGATGCCGTACGAAATAGCCGACCGCAGGTATATAAAATAGATTAAATAATCGAATTAAAATACAATTGAATAGAGTCTAGCTTAATTAATCTCAACTGAATTTTACCAACTTTCTTTCAAATTTAATTTGCCAAATTACAATCAATTTTCTTGAGTTGAAATTTCTTTGGAATAAACTTACATTTCCGCTATTAATAGTGTATTATGAAGTTCGTTTTCAAATGAATGATATACTTTTAATTATAATTAATAATGGTTGAATAAACATATGTTCAGCATTATATGTTTATATTTTTTAATTTCACTTTTTCATGTTCTATTTGTTAAGAAACTTGTCAAAGGTATTTTATGAATGAATCTACGAGTGAAACAAGCTGAGATCTAAATAACCATGTTCTGCGATCGGATTTTTATTTAACCATTATTAATTATAAGTTTTCGTAGCACGTATAATTCATTAAGTTATTGTTCACGAAATATATATTGCTGGAATTGTTTGTGAAGTTTTTATTAACTAAATTACAGGATTTTATTTGGATTCATGATTATCATTTAATGTTAACTGGAATGATTATGCAAAGTTTAGATAAAAATCTCGAAGTAATCATCTTTCTCTATCTTTTTTATTTTTAATTTCGAATAATTTTTCGAATTTAAAACATTAATCTCAAGTGAGCTTTTTTCTATTTTTCTCTTTTCTTATTTATTAGTAGATAAAATGAGAAGATGAAAGATATTTGCACTAATTTAACAGGAATACAATTCAAGTTCAATTTCAAGGATTGTTTATATTCTCTTACCTAAGTTATAAAAATGCTTGTTACCTGAGAATATTTTACATATTTAAATCGTTTATCAACTATTTAATCATATTTATCTCTGAATTATGATCTCTATAGAGATAGTAAACTGGATATCCTAGTCAGCACTGTTATTTTATCACTCTTCGTTCCTTCTCATTTTTTATTTTTATTTGTGTTAATGCTTAAAAAAATATTTCCGGTTGGTTTCTTTCTGCATATACCATTCCAACCACCGGAAAATTTTTTCACTAAATACGCTCTGGTTGGATTTGCTGTTTTACGGGGCTTATTGCGATTCAGCAAAGTATGTTCTTGATCAATAAAATTGAATATCGAAAAGTTATTAATTAAATTTAACTTTTCTTAAAAGCCTTTATTTGTTTTTTCTTTTCATTATCATTACTCAATTCCTCACATCCTACTTTTCTCTCTACTACTTTCTTTTATGTTATTATTATAGTTTCGATAAATCGATGATATTGTTAAGGTTGGATTTCAAACTCATCGTGATCGTGATAAATTGATTGAATTATGCCATATCAAATTACCAAGTGCCGAAATTAATTACGAAAGCTCAAGCGATGTTTGCTTTGTGACATACGAAGGATGGACTTGCTCACTTGGAGTCTTTCCAGTTTCGATTAAAAATGAAGACTTTCTAAAATTTGTTCGACTAACTGAAACTTGTGAAAAAGCTTCAGAAATTCGAAGACGTGTAACTATTAAGAATTTTTCTGGTGTATTTTTTTTGTCTTAGAATTTTGAAAAATTTTTCAAATGTATGTTTTCAAAAGCATATATCAGATTGCATGATATCAGAATGAAGAAGATAGTAAGATTTTACAAATTCATTGAAGATTATGGGAACAAATGCGCCGTCAGATGCTCGATTATTTTTCTCTGTCGAAAGATTCGATTATACGAAAGGAATTAAAGAGAAATTATTGGCATACAAGAATTATTTTGAAAAACATCCGGAGAGAATTGGAAAGGATGTGCTATATCAGGTAAAGCATTTGCTTCATTTCATGATTTTGTCATAATTATTGATTATTATTTTTTGTTTTTTTTTTTTATTTCTTGGATTATTATTTTTTTTTTGTTACTTTTTAATATAATTTTTTTCTTTAAAGTAAATTTTTAGCTTAACAAAGTAGATTTGAGTAAATAAGCTTATCAAGTCAATTTTGTCCGTATGCGAAGACAAAAAAGAAAATCAAGAAAAACTTGGATTGATAATAAAGGTAAATATCAGAGTTTTTATAATTTCAAATTTAGGTCGCGGTAACGAACAGACGTGCTGTTGAAACCTATCGTGTATATCAAGATGAATGCATTTTATTAGCTGAAGCTATCAATAAAATTTACACGTGTGCAAATCGACCGAGCTGGAAACCATTAATTTTTCAAACGGAAGGATTGCCACGGAAAGAACTCATTGCTTGCTACTTAGCAATGGATATCGGTGTTGTAACACCAAAAAAAGATGGCATGAATTTGGTTAGAAGCAGAAATTTTTTGCTTAATTTGACTTAAATTTAAATGGCTTATCTCATTTGTAGAATTAAATATTATAGTTCATCTTTTCAACTTTTTTTATATTTAGGTAGCAAAAGAGATGCTTTTATGTAATCCGAACGCGGGATTGATTTTATCATCAGGTGCCGGCAGTGAAGTACAGTTTTCCAAAGCAGGATTTTATCAGGAAAATGGTAATCAGTGTTATAAACGAATAACTAATCTATATGATCTAGATAGCTATTCGGATGCATTTTATCAAGCCGCTATCCAAGATTTAGCAGATCGTCGAGCCAATAGCTCCCGTTTACATGATTTTATCATGGCCAATGATATTGAAAAATGGAGCGCAGCTTTTTTGGATCCATCTTGGACCCATCACGTGATTAGATTAATCGAAGTATTCTTTTTTTTCCGTTTGTTTTGTAGGATTCATTCATTTCTAAAAATATTACTTCATTTATTCCCAATTTCCCTATTACTCATGATCGGTTGTGTTATGCTTTTCAAAGTATGTTTATTTTCATTAGATTAACAAAGAGATTTTAAATCTTCAAGTTTAAAATATTTTGAAACAAAATATCCAAATATAAAAGCAAGTGAAAGATTCGAAAGCTTGATCAAAATGTAATCAATTGAATTTTAAGTCAAAATATAAGTATATATTTATGAAATTGTTGATAGTTTAAAATTCACATATTTAATTAAAGCTATGAAAACAGGTGAAAACATTGGAAGATTTCTATACAATTATGTTACAAACACGTAACATTAGACGTCAAATTGTGGAACGGATCCTTAAAGGTATCCCAGTGCGAAGTCATTTTGCTATTTCTCTGAAAAATGCACTCGATTCGTTGAAACTAAGTTGTGTAGCAAACACAACAGTACTTCATCTAAGGACGACATCGGAAGAAAGTATTGCTGATTATACTAGTTTTGACATCAAGAATGAACTGGACGAGTTCGAGAAAGATTTATGTTTTTTGAAATTCATCGAAAGTGATAATGTTTACAATGTCGAGCAGTTTGTTGATGTTAGTTTATTTTTGCTGCTTTTATTAATTATCATCTTGCAATTTCGATGAATAAATGATAAATTGTTGTGCAGCCGATAATTAAATTAAAGTAAACTGCAATGGGTGGAGAAAAGGAAGAAAATTCTTAATAGCTTAAAACAATTGTTTCTTAGAATAAAGAAATAAAAATTGAAGTTAAATTTTTTTCTCTTTCTGTATGAATTATCGAAGATAGAAAATTTGAAGAGAATCAGGTGGAAGATAGCTATTTAATGCATAATTACAGACATTGCACGCTTATCATCCAAAATCATCAACAGTATTCAAAGAAGAAATGACAGAAGCTGTTAGTCTTCTCTATGACGCGGATCATTTCCAATATTTCTTTACGGATCGTGACGGCACTTTGAAATCGCATTCTTGTAGCTATCAAGCTAGTATACAACCAGCTTATGCTGCTGTGATTCAGGTTCAAATATATGTTTTTTTTTCAAGTTTAAACTTGAAATCATGCGTTAAAAATTTAAAAATTCTTGTCGTGACTGGTTACACCAAAAAGAAAATTGTCTGAAAATTTAGGTATGGTTTATCATTTTCTACAATAAATTTCAATACCTTGTAGAAAAACAAACGATGTTTAGAACTTTTTAGATGCAAGATATTGAGGTTAAGCAGTAAATTTATGTTATTCACTAATATTTTCAACAGTACGAAATAATCAGTGAAATTTAATTATATTTTTAATGTATGATGTTTAAACTGTGATAAAGGAATCAGCCCCTAAACTGTTTCATTTTCTTTCATCTGAAACAATTCTAGATCAGTTAAAAATTTTATTCCAAACAATTTCAGGCTCAGTTTGCTAGACGTTGCGCTCAAACATGTGCAATTATCACAACATCGCCATTAATGGGTGTTGGCATATTAGATGTAAGCACTATGCCTGAAGGTATGCATATATGTTTAAAAAATCATTTTAAAAATTATTACACAACTTTAAACAAGCCTATAAGCGAGCTTTCATCATATTTCAATTTTTTCTTATTTTCGATCACTTGAAATGTTTTCAAAAAATTAAGTTGAAAATTCAATTTTTGAAAACTTTTTTGACTTGAAGGATAAAGATTTCAGGCTATTACTACTATGGCGCTTCTGCTGGACGAGAATGGTTCATTGATCCACGCAACAAATTTCATGACCTTAGCGTAACCGCTGAACAACTGCAATTTCTTGATAAGGTATATTTCACACGTATCGGTAATATCAGTCGGACTTATAAGAACTGAAGTTTTGGAAATAAAAGAAAATTTTAATGATCTTGAGATAATATGAACAATATCATCAGTGATCGATTTTTGAAATCTGTTTGCTCGAAACTTTCAGTTTCAATTATGTGGCAATATTCTAAGATAACAGTATCTTTTAGGTGTATGACACAATACAGGAACTTTTAAATACTCAAGAATACAAATATTTTAAATGCATCGGATCAGGCTTGCAGAAACATTTTGGCCATTTAACCGTTGCTTATCAAGATATCTATCATTCGGTGCCAATAGAACAATCCAAAGCTCTGTCTGTTTTTTCTAATATTTTCATTATATAATTATCATAAAAATAAATTGGTCATTTTTATTAGTTCATAATGTTTCAAAATATAAAAAAGATTAAGCTAACTACGCTAAGTGTTAATAGAGTTTAGTGATGTGGTAGGGAATATTTTCAAATAACTTTTAAGAAAAAATAACGGAAAGGACTATACTTTATCCTTCTTCAAATCTATGCAATGCTATTGTTTTTATTTCAAAAATTTTTCATTGCAAAATCATTGTCATTCTTAATGTTTTACGTAAATGTTCCATATCACTAGCAGCATGATAAGTTGGATCAATCACAAAAATAACATAAATGAAATTGTATGAACAGAAAAGTAATAGAAAGAGGCATGAAAATCCAATTATGCTTCTTATTTGCAGATTAAGAAGAAAAAAGGTTGATTGAAAGTATTATTCTCAAGGATAAAAACCTAAAATGATAAATGTTGCTATAAAAGCGAAATACTAGAATAAGTTTTGTAGAATCTGACTTTATTTATTCTTCCTGTATAACTCATATCACAAATGACTTTGGTTTGATGTAGCTTTTATTTATGAAATAATATAATGTAACAACCACTTATAGAGTGATTCATACATATTAGAAAATGTTATTTTTATTACTTTCGACCGAATAACGTTAAAACTTCTTTAATTATGTCATAGTAAAATAATCGTTGCAGCAATTGTTTTACTTATTTAAAAAGCTAAAAAATGGGGAAAGATTAAGGCATTATACATTATTTACCTATTTGATAAGTAAAATAAATGAAATTATATGAACAGCTGATCTAAGTTCTCATCAGTAAGTTACTTATAATATGTAAACAGTTTATTGGGAATCAGAGGGTTATTTCATTTACTCATTTTGATAAATGAAATGGCATCAAAACTAATTGTTTTAAAAAAAAATTTTTTTAGTACCTGTGTTGTTCTTAATTCAAATCATATTAAAAGTTATTAATTTTAAGCTTAAAGAAGATTAACGAAATCGTCAGTGAGATGGATGGAATGCGACGAGCACTGATAGTAAATGAAGGAAAAACCGAAATTAAAATATTCCTGAAGGTTTGCTTTATAGATGATTAAATTAAATGATATCGTCAAAATCTAACGCGAGTCAAAAATTCAAAAATTGCCGAATTTTTATTATCTTTATAGCATCATGGAATGAGCTTCATATGCTTACATCAATTTGTGAACAATTCGAAGTTTAAAATATAAAGATAGTGTGAAGTATTAGGACAAAAGCATGCTAAATTCGATTTTAATAATTTGATGTAATTATCTATCGCTTATCGATTAATTCGCGTAATTGAAATAAGTGTTACAAATCAATAGAATAGAAATGACCAAAGTTCGCATTATTTTTAATTGAAAAGTTTTTGCTGTAATAATAAAAAGAGCGAAATATGAAATTATCTGTCTGGCATTTCTTTCTTTGTCATTTTCAGAATTCAGATGGAATAGTTTTCAATAAAGGTCATGGAATCGCATTGATGGTTGGACATATTCGTTGCAAACTATCGGAAGGTAATATTTTGGTGTGCGGTGATAGCGAATCTGATTTACCAATGGTTGAAGTATGTTTAGGACGTAATCCACACAATGTTTATACAATTTGGGTTACAGAACGACAAGATTTAAAGGATAAGGTTAATGTTTAGTACCACTCATTTACTTACCTCCTCTATTTTTTATTGAAAAGCGAAATTTACAAGCTTCCTAGAATATTTTTGAAAAAGTATTCTAGGAAATCCTGAAATGAATTTCTATCATTTAAAATGAAATAATTTTCCTGTTATTCATATGCAAAATCCCTCATTATTTGCTTTATATTTAGGCCACCTCTAATTACAGGTAATCTCATTGTGCAATCGATATGGAAACAGAAATATCGCATTTGTATCATGCCCTGAAGTGTTACTTGCCGCAATGGCTCATGCAACAATACGCGAAATAAGTATTATCAGGCCACGAAATAAGATGCCGCGGAAAAGCAGCATATGATCTTACTAATTCTTAAATGAAAATGCAAAAAACTATGGAACATTCCACTGAAAAGAGAAATGGAAAAAGTCAAATACCATTCATATTCTAAGAAAAAAGATTTTGCTATTTTATTTAAAAAGAAGCAAGAAAAAATAAACGTTGCTCGCAAATTATCTGATTAAAATTATTATAAGTTAATTATTAATTTACTACTACCATTCATACATACTGTAATTTGCATGTTAATAAACAATCTAATCTCCACTTACGACTGAAACTTTTGATATGCTTATTTGCTATAAAAGTCATCAATAACAATGATTATCTTCTTGGATAATATTTGAAAATGAAGGAAATAAGCTGCAAAATGATAAGCTTCTACAATCAACGATTATTAATTATGTCACTTTGATCTATCGCTTCATCTGATCATTTAATGGTCGGAGAAACATATTTATATAAATGTACGATGTTTTTAAGCCGACATTTTTTTAAATAAATTTTAATAATTTTTAGTTGATTGTATTGCGATGAAATTAGTTCATATAATAGTGTGTTACAAATGATATTTTTGTAATCAATAACTATCAGCTACTTATAGGTTTTTACGTCTTACACGAAGCATTAATTCGTTATTTCGCGAATTATTTAAACTGCTGGCTTTAATTAAAGAAAGAAGCAGAGGATGTTAAATTTCGAAGTGATGATAGTTCATTGATAGTCAAGTTATCATCAAAGGTCAATCTGTTAATTTTCATCATATTCCTAAAAGAAATCAAAAATCGATACAATTTAAAATTGTTTTTGCAACTATAGTTTTCGCTCAAAAACAAAAAAAAACGCTGAAATTGAAAAGAAATTGCTCACCGATCATTTCATTAAGTAATAACTCTGTCAAAAAGAGAGTAAGTAAAGTTAGCTTGGCAAGAAATAGAATAAATTTTTTGTTACTCATTTGATACAGCTAAAATAAATGAAAAGCATGCTAAATAACTTAGAATATGATGAAATGGACGATATGATCTTTAATAAATCTAATTCGAGCCTGTCTTGCAAATTTCATTTGTCAATTTCTTAATTGAAGACAGATGAATCGTTCCTTATCTACTGAAATTATTTTGCAAAAACCGAGTAAACAAAAACGGCACAACAATAATTAGTTTGATGTGAATAATTAGTAAATATGCATTTGAAATTAGTTTTTTAATTGTTTATTTCAGGGATTCTTAAAACATTCCTTTTTTATTATTAAAATATGAAATTGTGCTCAAAAATTGTTCTTTTTTCTTTTCTAAAATGACAGAGTTCAAAGTTTGATAGATGTGTATAAAAGTAAATAATCTGCATGTTTACATAAAATTGGGAAGTAAAACCTAGTTAATTCTTTTTTATTCCTTCTTTTTTGTTTAAAATATTCACTTTTTCATTAGTTTTTGAAATAAAAATGCATAAAATTATTTTAAAAGTTTGAAATACTATATACAGAAATAAAGTTACAACATATGAAGGAAAAATTTTCCAGAAGATAAAAGAGACATTACATACAAACAATTGTACTGAGTTAATTAAATAAAATTAATCCGTAAATTTATATAAAAATAGTCAAGTTAAATTTTGGAACAAACTAATTCATTACAAATAGTAATTAAGTGATGGAGTGAAATAATCAATACATACAATCAATGATACTTCGTTCTGCTTTTTCTTCCATGTATCATTGATTATTAAAAGTTTCAAAAAATTTCACAAAGTTATATAATTTCACAGCCAATGTTGCAATGAGCAAAATATGTTCGCGTTGTTTTTTCGGTTGACTAACTCGTTCGTTTTTCTTTAAAAAGAAAAACGTAAGGTAGGTTAAAGCATAAACCACAATAGGGCTTAGAGAAATGAAAAATCAAAAAACGAGTTTTAATTTCATGATCGAATTCAGTACTCGATTACTACTTCTGGCCCGATATGTTGTAGCAATTCGAATAGCTGCATCGAATACTTGACGAATGCCCTAAAAACGATAGCTGAAATTATATTTCAGATAACAGTGTAATAGAATTGAATTGTTATATCTTGGTGTGCTGCATTAATTAAAGAGATGAATTACTACAATGTTAATATTAACATTGCTGAAATTTCAGCAATTAATTAAGTGTAATGTTTAATTATTTATTGTTGGCTAATTATTATTATTCCAATTTGGTCAAACTGTTATGCAATTTATTATTATCACACATTTTAAATATATCATACATTATCGATATTATTCCATTACTATTTTATCCTTACTACAGTAATTATTTATAATAATTTAATTCAAAAAAAAATTCCAAATGAAAGATTATAATTATTTTGATAACCATAGAGAAAACAGCTTGTTTGTCTGCTTTTGTCTACTTTTGTATTCAAGCTCAAATTTCGAAAGTGTGAGGGGAGTAAACTTTGCACTTTAACCTCTTTTGTTTTCGCTGAGCATTCGATAACTCGATGGGCAGAAAATTCTTTAGCGCATGCGACTGCATCATCGAAATTTACTAAATGTTGATGATGGGAATTTCCGTTACATTTTTCCCGATGTTCTCGTCCCTCATTCCGAATATCTTTTTTGTTTCCAACTACTAAGATTGGAACGTCCGGACAAAAGTGTCGAATCTGAAATTTCCTGAGAAATTTTCATTTTATTTCATGAATTTTAAATTTCACGAATGATTTCAAACGCGAATTTAATTGCTTATTTTCTAATTGAGATTTTAATTAAAAATGCGAAATAAGTGATATGGATTAGGAGAAAATAGCAAACCTCAGGTATCCATTTTTCCTGAACGCTTTTTAATGATTCTGGCCTTTCCACTGAATAGCATACAATGAAGACATCAGTATCAGGATAGCTTAACGGTCTTAAGTTATTGTATTCATCTTCACCGGCTGTATCGCACACAGTTAATACTTTCTGCAATATTATTTTGTTAACTTTAAAAGTAAATTCAACTGCATGTTATTAGTGTTAATTATTAAATTGTTATTCTAAGCTAGGATTGATCGTTTCGATTTAATCACTATGGTTGACTTTCACCAATGCTGGAAAAATGTGTTGAAAATTTTGCCCAAAAAAGCATGAATGAAATAAGACTGATTTTTTATTAGTCGAAAACAGCAGACAAATTATTTCATGCAAAAATTTAAAACTATTCAGCTTTAAATAATTGAATTAATATATAACTTTTGAAATTGGTCAATGAAAAACTTTAGATAAAAATGACTTTTATTGCCATGTACCGTTTTTCCATTTACAAGCGCTTCAATTGCATAATCATCAAAAGCTGTTGGTGTATATTCCTCAGTAAATTCACCGCCTGCTTGAGCGATAATTAAGCTTGTTTTCCCGCATGATCCATCCCCAACCACTACAAACTTGAATTGTTTACGGGTCATTGACCGATTTTCGCTACAAAAATTGTAGCAACCACAGCAATTGAAATAGTTCGACTCAATTTTTAGATGGGAATTTCAGGAAGGCAAAAAATAGTTTTCTTGCTTTTTAATATTTCAGAAGAGAAATAAATCAGTAATGTTGATAGTTCAGGGCTGATAGTAAATGTCAAGTAGACGCTACTTGAAATGATCCATTTAAATTGTCCAGAACGATCTTCTTAATGGCTAAATTTATATATTTAATTAATTTTGAACAATATCAAAATTAAACGATAAAAGCGTTACATAAAACTGCAAATAACTTGAAGATTTATTCATAATAGATCAACAAACAATTTTTAAAACATTTAAATTTACTTGTTTATAATTAAATTTTATTTATTCAGATAGAACGTGAATTTCCAGAAATTCCTGATATACAAAGATAATTAATTAACATAATAAACAAAAATTAAAAAGATTATGCGGTAAGAAATGAACTAGAAATCAACAAAAGGGTGGTTTAGTATAAAAATTGATGAAAAAGTTGTAAAACGATCAATTTCAAATTTTACTTGAGAAGGGTAAGAAGAATTGATACAAATAATCTTTTATGTGTAATAGAATTCAAGATTTTATGTGAAAATTAATAGTAATCATTAGATAAGAATAAGTAAAGGAAAATAATTTGATTTTCTGCACAATAAAAAGAAAATAAAATGAGTTTATAAATTTTATTGTTTTTTTCATAGTCTTTATTTAATTCGGATAATTTTAAAATTTCTTAGAATAAAAAGCAAATGGTTTCGAAATTTCGAATTTAATTGTATATTTGCAAGAATATCCGTCATATTAATAGGAATGAAATATTTATAAACATAGAGTTACATTCAGCTAAAGAAATTAGCTTCCAATATGAAATACCATCCAATACGAAAAAAAAAAAAAATAAGCTTCGAACAGTTCTAGAAATTCAAGTTTCCAACTCATTGTGGAAAGAAATAACTCAAACATAATCAAGCATAATGCGCGCAAACGAATATCATTTGCAGCATCCGCTTTATTTAAATACTCCAGAAATCTAATTTCAACCCAAATAATATCTAAAAATAACTTCTGGAAGTATTAGAACAATTTCGATACGAAATCAATTTATTATACTATCATCTAAAGCGCTTCGTAAGCTACGATCACTCTGTCCTAACGAACTTTGTTCATCTAAATGAAAAATGAGAAAACTATTTACGCAGTAAATGAAGAATAACGTTTGAATGATTCGAGATCTAATTTCCTCCTAACTTGCATTTCTGTTCCGTTCCTGTAAATTTACGTTCACTATTTTTTCATTGAAAATTTAATGGAATCTAAAAAAGTGCCAAGTAAACACACTTCATTCAATTTTTCTCTTTTTTTTTGATTGTAAAATATTTATTCGCAACGAAAAAAATAAGAAAAAATTAATTTGAAATTAGCTAAATTGATATATTTTTAAATATAAATTAATGGTAAGAGTCTTCGCATGTTTTTGTTTTTCACAGGATAATTTCACGTGAAAGCATCAAGAATATTGTTTCACCAAATAAATTATTAACAAATTAGAATTTAAAAAGGAAAGTAAGTTTTAGTGTGGAATTCAATTAAAATTTATTGTAGTGCTAAAATTTTGAAAATTAATTAAAATCTAAATTAAATAAATTTCAAACATTTAACTTTGAATTTTTCGACAACTATGTTGAATTATTTCAATATTATTTCAATTATTTCAATTATTTCAAACTATTTCAATTCGAAATCCACAAGTTTTTCAAAGTTTTGGCAAAATACTCGAGAGAAATTTCTTAGGAAAATCTAAGCAGCACAGGGTATCGTAACAGCTGAAGGAATAATGAATAAGTAAATTGGAGAGGGAAGTGAAACACAATTCGCTCCACCTACCTTCCAATTCTTCCAATCTATCCATTATCTTTTCGTTATTAACCTCCCCCGCTTTCTCCTCTCCCATTAACCCTCCCCCGCTCCCTCCTCATTAACTATCTCGCTTTCTCTTCCTCTCCTTCCCAATGTAAAAGCTCAAATTACAAATTATCGTAGTAAGGGAAATTATTTCTAGTTAAATCATAAAATTCTTCTACATTTTCATTACCATCCAAAAGTTAATAAATTATTCTTTCGACATATCATTTTAGTTAGTTCTCCACCGAATTTCTCATAAAGTGATTCTACAGTGTATCTAAAAGGTTGAAATTTTAAGATTAAGCATGAAAGAGTAAGCTGAAATGATGCAAATTACGATTAAAATTTAAAAAATTGAAATGGTAGGCAGAATGAAATGAGCTAGGATAAAACATTGCAGTGAATAATATTTTATCATTAGAAAATCACAGCAGTTATGACAAATCGAAGTAAAAAATTTAATAAACTTCTTGAAATATGGCATTTAATTTGAAATAATGCAATAAAAGTTTGAAAACGTGAAAATTTATTAAACCATTTGCTCTGAACTTCAATTTAATAGAACTTATCATCGCTATTCAATTAGTACAATATTAATTGTTGAATTACGTCTGATCGATTTAATGTTTGATCGTTCTTCTCCATTCCTATTTTATATTGGTTATCTCTATCTTTCCATTTTACAATATGATGATGACAAAATGCATGGATTATCAGTTATATGAATGGAGCAGACAATACGATCGGTCTCTTAATTAGGGTGATTTGTTATCTCATATCATCTATCCGTCTAATCATTGAAACTTCATCCCTTCCTTTATTAGTTGATCCTGGCATTCGTTATTGAGATTTCTTTTTTATCCGTCATTTTTACTTCTTTTTACTTCTCACTTTCATCATTCATTTCATCTCGTGTTGCTTTTTGAACTCAATCATTCGTTTTCTATCACATTTCTTATAAATAAATTTAGATGCCTTTATGCCATTTCTCAACGGAATTTCATGAGAGAGAAAGTTAGATGACAGTTGAATTTCGGAGAAAAAAAATCACTTGTCTGGAAGGGAGATGAATAAATCGGTTAGCTGTAAAGAGCTTAAGTTGATTTCATTTCCATAAATAACCTAATCACCCACGGATTGAAATAAAAATTAAAAATTGATTTCGTCCCGTAAACAACCGATCACCCACGCATTAATTTTATCCATTTGAATGATGACAAAAAAAGTAATAAAAGAGAAGGACATTAAAGATTAATATGGATGTGGAAATGAAACACAATATAGACACTCTTTTAACTATCCATTTCATTAAATAATTAATTTTTTAATGATATCAGTGAATTAATGACTCATGAATGAGACGGGAAATTGATGAAAGAACTGAGTATAATGTGTCATAAATAGAATATGGAAATAGGATAAGGAAAAGCAATTTTTATGACATCAGAAAGTAAAAAGTATCAAAAGAAACACGACTTGTTTAGGCGTGATATGTTAAATTTAAAAGTTAATTTTGAATGAGTTTAGTTCACGACATTATTTTTAAAAATTTCTGCATGTAACACATCAAATCTGACTTTCTATCAAAATGTGCAACTATCACGTCAAAAACTAACGTACCATTTCACGGGTTTCTAGAAGTATGGTATAACGAAAAAGCTTTTGCATGTCATCTACGAACACGGAAAAACAAACAATCTCGCGTAATGGCGAGGAAGAGAGAAATCAATTTACCACACATATTTTACTTGCTTTGCATTTTATTAGTCCGAGAAATCATTGTAATGGAACTCTAACATTATCAGTTGATCAAACTAGTGAATGTTTTAAAATTAATTAATCGTTTAATATCAAATTTTTGTTGAAGTAAGAAAGGAATGAAATCGCATGAACTATCCTGACTCATAATAATAAGAAATATTAAAGTAATGTTGAGAAAATATTGGTTCAACTCAATTCATTCCTTATAACAGCTCAAAAGACAAAATATTTACGATATGATTTTATTTGAAATAACCTTAATAAATTCCTTGAACTTAAAAACGCATGGTCATATATTTCATAATTTTTTCCTCTTTTAATTAACTACTCTCTTACTTTCCAGAAAGCTTTGGAAAAAATTTAAAACTATTTGACATTGCATTAAATTAAATTAAATTGTTCTATTATCAAAACAAGCTAAGAGACAAATTTATCTAACAGCGCTTTTGATACAAATATTGAAAAAAATTTTTTCTATTTTCCCGTAGCTTTCATGGATTTCCATTAAGCTAAGTTTTTCATTTCCGATTAAGGTTCTTGCAAATTTCCCATAAACAATAAAAGTAAATATTCTCTTTTTAAAAGAATTAAAAGCATAAGCTGAAAAGATTATTTTTGCTTTTACTTATCTTTAATAAAATATATGGGAAAGAGCAAAAGCAATTTTTTATTTTTCTATTTTTTTAGTGAAATGTGTTCGAAGAATGAATTCTAGATGCAAAGTTTGTGTAAAAAAATGCCACAAATTTTAAAAAATTTTCGAGATAATGATATTTTGAAATCGGAACTTACTCTCAACTCGAGAAAAAGTGTGGAAATAATATTTGGAATTTTTTATTTTTTATAAAACAAAGAGATTCTAAAAAGGTTGTATCGGAAAGCTCTCGTGAATTCATCGTTGGATGAAATAATAATTGACTGATAGGAAAGCGACATGAAAATGAAAATGTGAAATTTATTTATGGAAAAGAAAAAGTACATTTGTTGTGGTAAAGCATGAAAAGAAAAGGAGAAATTTTTCAAAGCGCTAATTAAACTTGTTATTAAAACACATTAGCAATTTTAAAGTAATGTTTAAAATTCAATTATAAAATTAAAATGTTCAATCGTTGCAAAGGAAAAATTTCACTGATAAGTTGACGAAGGAAGGCAAAAATTCTTTTCTTTAATAATTTCTAAAATTTTGCATCGCAATTAGTAACTTATTAGTAGTCTTTGGTGCCAAATTTAACGTTTACGTTGATTAGTTAATGACTCAAGTAAATCAACCAAAGAAACAAAACTGAAAAATTTTATATTTGCAAGTCACGGAATAAAAAAGAAACAATTGATAAACAAGAGATTTTTCAACAAATATGGATGATAGGACGGAAGCAAAAAGACAATTTAAGGATAAAAGGCTTTGAAATAATAATGGCTTCATTTCTAGAGAAGATAGCTAAGGAAACGGATAATCAGAGAAAATTCGATAAAGTGAAGCGGAATGGAATAAATGAAATCTGAGTAGAAATTATTAAAGGAAAAAGAAAAGATGAAAATTTCTAGGATAATTTTATAAAAAATGAAAATAGAAAATGGCCTATTTGTCACGGAAGAAAATAGAAAAGAGAATTGCAAAATTTCATCTTTTACGGACAGAATCATTGCATTCCAAATGAAATTACCGGTAATTAAAAAGTGATGATGGGGTGGAAAGATGGAAAAAATCATTAAGTTAGTAATAATTAAACTTTTTTCTTTTCCTCATTTTAAATCCTTCCTTGCTTACTCCCACATCGAAAATAATTAACTTGCTTTAATATCATTTAGTGTACTTATTGAATTCATCCAACTGGAAGATTACAATCGTATGGGAAAATTTTTTGCCTTTATGCTAATTTCATGGAATGCAATGGATTATATCACATATTAAATGTAAGCATTATTCTAAACAAAATTAATTAAATTTCACGTATGATAATTCTCAGCGGTGAAATCAAACATCCTCTTTGTTTTCCTATTTACTTTGACTATTGTTCAATTAATATTAAGTTTTGTTTATGTTTATGTTCCGCTGACAATGCTATTAGTATATTCCCTATTAGCTAATTGAAAATGAAATTTAATATTATTGCCAACTTTTCCTTAAACTGACAACTGCAACTTTCAGTTGCTGAAAAAAGTGAAATCTTTTACACATTCTCGTAAATTGAGGCGAAAAATTGAATTTTATTCAATTCAAGAAACATTCATAGAATGATAAAATAACGTTTCACAATTAAAAATTCTTATTATCAATCAATTTTTTTCCAATATAATTAGATAAACAATAATTTTGCTAGCGTTTTCATCAAATTAAAATATGCTTGAAACTAAAATAGAATTACATCGCAGCTAATTAATAATACTAAGGAATTTTTAGAATGAAAGATTCTTGATTACTAGTTTTCTCTTTTTTATAATAAAGCTTGGAATGATTTATGATTTCTTTCTGAAAATGATGAAATGTCACTGGTAGAAATATTTTTCAATTCTTCATTCTTCAATAATTGCAAAACATAATTTTGTTTTGACTTTTTTAATTTTTTACTTTACAAAATATATCTAAGTTAATTAGTCTATCAGTAAAAAAAAAATTTTATCACAAAATGAAGCATTTTTTCGAAAAAACTGAAGAGTATTCATAAAAAACAATAAATTAATAGTTTGACAAAAAATAAAAAATTGAATTTTGCCTTTTATGAAAGGGATTAATTCTAAAGAAATAAAATTGATTACAGAGTACCACACATTGCAAAACTTATTATCAATTTCTGAATATTAAAAGTATTCGAATGGAATTATATCAAATTAGAATTTTCTGATTTCTTTTGATTGAAAATTTCAAAATGAAGTGAAATGGAATGAAATGAGAGGAGAAGAAGAGGACAAGAGGATTAAGAAGGACAAAATTTACAATTAAATTGAAGTTTATCAAGTAGTATGCATAACAAGTTTGATGTATTAGAAATGCGAAATTATATTATCCGTCTGAAAGTTTCTAATTTAATTTAGTCCATCGTCTCCTTCTTCATTTTCATCGTCGTCGAAGGCAGAAATTGAAGAAACTTTGCAGATGGTTAGCTATGCCTAAGTTGGAATAAATTCACTGCTATAAGTATTTTTAAGTTTAGAAAAAACTTAAACAACAAATAGGAAGAAGGAAATTTCAAAATATGCTTCCGTATCGATTGCATTAAATATTATTTTCGATTGAAATGTCTATTTCATTTCGTTTTCTTCAGTTCTATCTAATATTATTTCATTTTAATTTAGTGCGTATTATTAATGTTCATTAGTTGAATTTGATTGCTAATTAATTACCGATTTAAGTAAGTATGAATGGCACAGTGGAAAAGTTATCAAATCAATGAATAAATGAAGAAAATCATGACGTAGTATATTTGCATGTTATCGCACGTATGCATAAATTTCATAAATCAAATTTTCTGTTTTTATAAAAGGGAGCAAACTAGTTAAGCATCCGAAAATTAAGCTTACAGAAGAACAAAATCATATAAAATTAATCGTTTAGAAATCAATATGTATTTGAATTATTGATTTTCGTGTTACTTTATAAATTATGAATATATTAAATTCAAATAGCATAAAGGAAGGAACTTACTGCGATCTAATCTAATGTAAAATTTTTTATGATAAAATTAAATCATATAATTTTCCATATTTCAAAATGATTACTTAAAACTAAGAAGCTGAGCTTTAAGGAATTCCAAATAATTTAAAATCATTCTTCCTTCAATAAAATTCGCAATTATACTAAAAATCTTTTGATTCTTTTCATCTTAATTATGCATATTAATCCAACTAATACCTTAATTTTTTGAAAAAAAGTGGTATCGAATATAAAAAAGATTAAAATAATTGAAAAGTAAGAAAGGAAGAAAAGGAATGACAAAAGGGAATGATAAAAAATAATTGTTGAAATTGAAGCATGCTAATGGTTCCCTGATATCTGAAACATAGAGGACACTTGCACCTCTCCCTCTGTCAGTCATCGTCTCTTTGCGCCAATATTTACGAGCAAATTTCATTCTGTCCTTTTGTTTCAATAGAAGAATAAGAAAAGATCGGAGTAAAAAAGTTTGCAACACTGAATTTCATGCTTTTTTTGCTTCTTTTTAAGAAGTAGATTCAGCATTTTTCGATATGAATGAGAAAAATATTTGAGAGAAATTTATTCATTACAATGAAAAATTATGACATTTCTCGCTTGACATTCTACTTGAAGATAAAAAGATACCATAAATCTGAAATTGAATTTGTTTCTCAACAATAAACTTCAAAGTTTTTTAATATAAAAATTTCTTCCTTTATGCTAATTATGAAGTTCATTCTGCTTGTTTCATTTTAATAGTGCAGTCACTTACTCAAGGTAAATTATAAGAATAAATCTCAAGAGTTTTTTCAGACTTCCTCCTTATAACTTATTTTTAAAAAACTTGAAAAAATTAACAATCTAATAAGAAAACCATAGGTATTGATGGTAGCAAATGATTTACATTAATGGGATATTTATTAAAATATTTTTTTCCAGGCAAAATATAGTAAATTTTTGCAAAGTTTCTTATCTTCCGATAGAATGAATGATTTTGTTAGAAAAGAAATGTCTGATTGGTAAATTTTTAAGGAAATAAAATTTGTAGCTAAAATCGCATAATTTCGTTTTTTGCTTGAAAAATAAAATTGTTATTCTAAAACAAGTTGTGGAATAAAGGAAAAGGTAGAATGATAATAAATCTAAAAGATAGAACAAGCAATAAAGCAGCAAACAAAACATGTCTGTCATTAATGAAATTTAAAATTTAAACGGTGAGTTGTTTACATGAATTTCTCTCAAATAATTGCTCCAATATGATGGATATCTGGCGAAACTTGTGTACTAAAAAAGTTTAAGTCGAAAAAATGATGCCATTAATAAGAAGAATTTCATTAACCACTACATTTTAAAATTAAGCTTAAAAATGCTCCAAAAGTAATTTAGTGATCCTCCACATTCATTTCATTTTTTTCCATTAAGATTGTCAAAGAATGCTATTTTAAGAGATATGAGAAAATCTATTATCAGTTGAATGGTGAAATCAATGATATGCATTGAATTTCATTCTAAATGACTTGTTAATGAAAGGATAAAAGGTTTCCATGAAAAGGTATAAATATGGAACAGTTAATGTCTAATAAACTGTGAAACAATCTGGTATGCAATCAAGTTTAAAATTATCATTAAAATAAGAAAATATGTTTTTGATTAATATTTAAAAATATATTTGGGTTGTTACGTGTGCATACGTTAGTAGGCGTGCCTAATTTTTCGGATGTTTAAAATCTGCATTTACACCTGTTGCATATATGTTTTTTTACTTGTTTGTTTGTGAAAAACGAAAAATGAAAGGGACGGAAATGCTTGGAGATACTGGATTGAAAATATGAGTGATGAAAGATTAAAGTTAAAAGAAGTAAAAGAAGCCTAGTCTATTGGTCTAGAGTCTGGAGACAATCCCATAGGTATCAATTAAATGATGAGTTGCTGTATGGATAACATTAATAAACCATTAGACTATCTTAAAAAGTAAGTTATTTAAAAACTTCTTCAAATACTGTTGGAAAAGATTTATAAAGGAAAAGGAATTATTTGGCGATTAATATGGAATACATATAAAAAGAAAAGGCGAAAATGAAGTATTTAAACTATTCTTTGCTCAACTTTTTTGTTATATTCAAATTTAGTAATGAAAGTATTCAATGAATAAAGATTTTGTTATGAGCGAAAGGAAAAAAGGCATGGAAAATGTTAGAAAGCATTCAAATTACCAATGAGTTTAATGAATATTCTTTCGTGACACATCGAAATAGACATACTGAAAAAATCATTCTAGTGCTTTTTCAATAATTTGAAAATTTAATTTCTTATTAATGGTACGTACGAATTGCAGACAAAGAGAGAAAGTAGAAATTAGAATTAGAAATGATTTCGCAATGAGAATGAAAGTCTCATTCGAGAAAGCAATTCCTTATATTAAAATTAACTTTTAAAAAGGAAAAAACAAAAAAAAGTGTCAACCGTCATTTTGAAGAGTTCACATATTGGAAAACATGTTTTAGACTTTTATTGAATCCTTCGAACATTTCAATCGAAAATGGAAAAATTCTCAAGGGTATGCTGTTTTCGAACTCGTTTCAAACTTTTTAAGAGTTTTTTTAAATGACGCAAAAGGCGTACTTTTTTCAGTATTTTCGTAAAGAAAAAGTTGGAAAGTGCTCAGGAAGTTTTAATTGAACTTAAGATAGACCTCTATGAAAAAGAAAGAAAGGTAGAGAGATAAAGAGAGGGAAAAGAAGTGATATTTAAAAGACAACTAATAGCTTCTGTGATGTATTTTCACATGGGGAAGAGAAACTGTAGGGAAAAATTGCTACTTACCTATCCAGCACCAGATAAAACTAATTAATGAAACAGAACAGAACATGAAACATATCAGGTTGAAATTGCAAGTATTATCAAATATCGTTAATCATACTGAATTACCACCGCAAAGATTAGTATTATTTTTGGTTTAAGTTATTGTTCTTATTATTTGCTGTTAATTCTTCATTAGTATGCTTACTGTATTAGTATGCTATAATTTACAGAATTAAGATCGCTAATTGGAAATGAAAACTTCTGCTTCCTCAGTTCATTTGAAAAAAATGTGTTGGAACTTTTTTCTCAATATGCTCATTTTGTGTTGCATCCATTTAATCGAAATATTGAAATTAGACTTTCTTAATGAAATGAAATATAAAAAGAATTTTTTCCAAACAAATTAAGAATTTAATACGACTAAAATAGCAAACTTCAAAAATAGCAAATTACCAACGGAATTTCCAGTGTTTGCCGTTCCGAATTTAAAATTACTTTTTTTAAAATTGTGCGAAAGAAGAGTTTATTATAATTGATAAAATACTTTTCGAGAAATTTCGTATCACAAACTTTTGATGGAATTGAGGATATAATACGGTAAGAATTAATTAAGCAATCTTCTCATTATAATCATAAGAAAACGAAAATTGGAAGCGAAAATAAAAATTCATAGATAAAAACAGGAAGGATAAAAGTATTTTCAAATAATCCCATTCTTCTCTTGCAAATTTTCATCATTTATGACTTATTTATTTAGACAAAAAGGAAATATCAGGTGGAAATTGCTTACTAAAATTACTACTGAACTTGAATTTAAAAATTGTTTTCCTCTTTCAAATAAACAACAGCTTTTCAATAATCATTTAAGATGGCTTAAATGATGACAATCATTTTAAACGATTTAATTACACATGGAATATAGCAAGGAAATACTTTAACAGAAGGTAATAATGATTTTTGTCTATCTCAAATATGTTATTCAGTGCCAAACCATTTCATATAACTATTATTGGTATCTACCAAAAGATCCCAAACAATCCGAAATCAAATCAATTCTTGAAATTATCAAGAATTTAGCTACTACTAATAAACAAGAACAATATTGAAACATGCACGGATAAATCACTAACTCGCCTCATTTGGTTTTTTTTCAAACTCTAGTTGAAATTTCGTTCATTTCAAACTTTGGTTTTCTACTGAATTCAAAATTTGCTATTGATATGTTATAAAAAGCGGAATAATTCTTTTTTCAATTCATATTATTTTACTTCAGTTTCTCGAAATTTCATAGTGTAAATATCCATTAATAAAATTATTCGATGTATTTTTGTTTTAGCGAACAAAATCTAT
>JABVXU010000549.1:0-35475 GCA_013365365.1 Cruorifilaria tuberocauda
ATTTGCACTAACTGTCAGCAATATCACAATGAAACTATTTATCAAATATCATTATTGCGATTACTGCTCTATTGTTATCATCTCTATTTATAATTGCCATTTACATCAACGAATTATAATTTACCGTCAATTATAATTTAATACTTATTTTACAATTGTTGACATCCATTATGATCATTACTACTATCTAACTATTATTATCAAATGATAATAATTCCATCATGTTATCATTATCATCCACTATCACTCCAGCAATCAATTGTTATCAATTGCCCAATACATTGCTTTCAGTAGCTTTGTTCTAAAATATTCCCTTTTACGTATGAATCGACAATTGAAATAAACTATAAAATAAATTCAAATCATTCTAATTTATCAGGAAGGAATTTTTATTACACTTTTTAGAAATGAGAAATTTTTATTCTCTTCAATATAAAAAATGGCTTATTTTGAAATTAAGAACGAAACGTTTATTCACGTCACGTAAATCGTTATTTTTAGATTCTGTATGATATAGCCAAAGTATTTTATATCGATCTGATTAAGTGATATGAATTTTAAGGTGAAAGTTTTACAACTTCACCTGTTTCATTTAACAAATTAATCAAAGTACTAAAACAATTACTTTATTTTTTCAATTATCATACAATGGTACGCTATGAATTTCACGTCATACGTGAATCACCAAATCATTGAAGATAGAAATCTGAACAAATAAGTGTTATGTAATAGCTTTGAATTAAATGATTAATATTATATAAATATTACAAACGTTTAAAACATCCTATGATCACTTACATTTGATAATGCTTCAAAAAGTTGTAAACGATGAGAGGAAGGAAAAATTTCACCGAAAAAAAAAATTATTGAATCGATTGATAAGATGATAAAATATATTGTTAAAATTTTAGAAACAGTTAAAAAAATTTATCAGTTAAAAAGTTGTCATTATTCAAATTATAAGAAAATTAATAAAAAAAAACTTTTTTCGTCTGATAGTTTTATTGATTGGAAAAGGTCAAAGGTAAACAAAAGGAATTACAAGCCATAATTGATCAATAATAACAAAAATAAACAAAAAGAACAAAATTGAATTAATCTTTTTTTCTTCTAAAAAATGACAATAGATGCATTTCTTTCTTTTTTTCTGAAGAAAGTCATAAGTGGACAATAGGATGTTAATGGTCACAAAGTGGTTTGATATGTAAATGAGGAACAAACCGCTTTCTGTTCAAGTTTCAAGTGACCTATTCAAGTTCTTACTTTCAACATTACTTTAATATTTCCATATTGCAAGAGGTCATTTCTGATTTATTTGAAAGTAAATTGAGCGATCATTTTTGTTATCAAAGAGTAAATTCATTTATGAATGAATTGAAAATTGATAAAAGATTTTCCGATAATTCTTCCATTATCGATTTTCGATGTCAATTTAATAATCGAAATTTTGTTTGTAAACTTTAAGTTAGAATCAATCAATTAATTATTCATTTTTATTGAAATAACACTAATAAGAGTTGCATAATTTATAGGAAAAGTAATTAAAAGTAATCGAGTAGATAATTTATAGGAAAAGTAATTAAAAGTAATCGAGTAGCTTATAAATTTCAATCTTTGCTTAACTTTAATTCAACTTTAATTTAAAATATAAGAAAAAAAGACAAACATCCAAAAAAAAAATCAGAAACTAGTAGAAAGAAAGGGAGAGAGTTGAGAGGAAGACAGGAAGAGAAAGGGAAAGAGAGAGGGATAAATCGTGGACAACAAAGCGAAAGGATGGAATATTAAATTGATGACCCTTGGTCGAACATTCAATACGATGACACATACAAGGAGAGGGAGAGGGAGAGAGAGAGAGAGAGGGAGAGAGGGAGCTACATGTGCTACAGGAGTATTCACTCATATAAAGGAGAGAAGGTTAGCAAGAGGTTAGCTTAAGGTGGATGAGTTGTATGTTTGCGAGGTTGTCTAGACAGACAGCCCTCATCAGCGAAACATACTTCTATATGGTCACTGGTCATTGGTCATCTTTGGGTCAGAAATGTCCGCTGGTCATTGCCTAATTGCAACACTAAGTTGTCTTGTCGATAAAATTAGTGCGAGAGAATTTTTGGATTTAAAATCTATCATCCTTTATCATCTCTTGTCTGATCGTTCTTCGAATATCACATGACGGAGAGAAGGTTAGCAAGAGGTCAGCTAAGCTAGATGAGTTAGATATCTAGAATTCTTGCCTCTGTGAAAGGCTAGCAACAAATTGATAACTTAAATACTTTTATAATAACAGTAAATAAGAACCATACTTTGGAAGTGAATTTATCTGAAATTGGTAATTTCAGATTTCAATTAGCCAAATCTGTGAAATTTCAATTGCCTAAATTCAGGAAAAAGGTAAATCTTATAGCATCCATACTCTAACCTAATTTCTTTTGATAAGAAAACCTCACTCTTTCTAGAATTTTCTAAATGATTGAAAAGATAAGCAATCATCAACATAATTTGATAAAATTACGAAATATCCAAGAGATCGATTGATGTCATCAATGAACTTTTCCAGTTTCTTTATTGTAAATTTCATAGAAGTAAATGTATTACTTATATTTACAATAATTATTATCATGACTTAATTAATTAGATTTTTGATAATGGTAACATTTATAAGACTGAATGAGAAGAGCAACGATTATCAATAATAATTTATGCAAAAATACAACAATTACATGATATTGATCGATTGAATTTCTCAGTAGGATTGATGAGATATCTCGGTAGACTTATTTGATGATAAGCTTCTAATTCAAATTCGATAAATGAAAGGGAGTTGAATAAATGAATACAATTTATAGTGAAATAAAATAGATAAACGGATGATCAAAAGAATTCAATCAATAATAGTTCATTCCATATCATACGTAATTTTCCTATTCATTAATGAATCTTAAGTGCTCCTCAATGTTACTACTTAACTTGAAATCGGCATTTTGAAGCATGTTAAGAAATATTATCTATTTAAAAATAAATGTGATATTGAGAGAGAGGGAGAGGGAGAGAGAGAGAGAGAGAGAGGACGGAGGGAAAGAGAGAGAAAGAGAATAGGAAGGGTAAAAATGAAACGATTCAACCTTTATGCATTTTATCAGCATCTCTATCTAACCAATAATTTCGTAACAAAGTAATCAATCAGATCACATCTATCCTATAAAATCAAATTATCAATAATGCATCTGATAATACACCTTCTCAACAATGATTTATCATATCCAAATCAGAATACCAATATGATGATATTAGTAGATATATAAAGTTATCAGGTCAAATTAATTGCTAAAATTCAATTAAAAGTTTTCCACTTTACTCTCAAGATTTCTCAGCAAGAAGTTTAATTGTCTTTTCAAACATCCAATACTGATATGCACTTTTGTTGTTAAAAGGAATTTCATTTCACATTATGCACGTCATAGCAGCAAATTAGATTGTTCATAAGCATTTACATTTAGAAACGAAAATTCTATTTGCAAGATAAAGGTAGTTGAGCGGAATATCAAGCTCAATTTATCCCAGTAACTTGGAATGATAACCAAATAAGCAGTACTTAAAATGCAATAGCAGCATTAGAATTCAAAGTTTGAAATTGAAAATTTCTGCTCGGCCGGTATATACTTTCCTTCATAATTCGTATGTACTTCAGATAACTGAAATCAACTATGATTTTTTTTGTTGTTTGGATTTTTGTTCCTAGATTAATTATTTGTTCGTTGTCTAGGAATGCAGTATCAATTAGGAGAAGCTTACACATTTTCGAAACTTGAAGTTTATTGTCACACAAAATTTCCAGAAAGAAATTCCTTATAAAATGAAAGAAAATACGCACAAAGTGTTCGTAAAGATAAGCAGTTAAAACTTCTTAAAATAAATTGCAACATAGAATAAATGGAAAGAATTTTTCTCCTAAATCATTAAAAGAATTACTCTGAAGGCTTGAAAAATGGACATTGCATAAATTTAATCCAAAGGCAACTTAGTTCTTCATTGCCATCTTTAAATCTGAAAAATATATAAGCTTTTTAAGCAGCCATATATTTTTCATTTTTTCTTCACATAAAAACAGATCCTATTCAAAACTGCTCATTTATAAATTCCTTTAAAATATATATGATTCAAAATTCACACTACCATTTTTTTTATCATGAGCCATTTTCATTCTGATAGCAGAAAAGACAAATTTAAATGCAAACAAAAAAAGATAAGACATCATTGTATAAAAGTACATGACTGAATACGAAGGAAGTACCCGCAAGTATGCTAAAAAAGAGAGCTTTATAGATTGGATCTCTTCCAGCATTTCATACTTCCTTATATTCATTAGATACAAATAATTATATAATTAAGGAGCATACAATCAAACATACCATCAGTTTAGCATTACTAGAAGCTAGCATTTAAAGATATACTTATCAAAAGAGCAGCACTGTACATAAATACTTGAGATGAAAATATGATACAGTTAAACGAAAGCATATTTTTGAAATAATTTCCCAAGTGATTTGAAAAACTACCTTTGAAGAACTGAAAGATTAGGTCTAAAAATTTCTTGAAAAATTTTTGAAATTTCAAGGAAGTAAGAAATTATTTACATATAAGCTATTACACAAAATATGTTTTTAATGTCGAAATATACGACCAGGTTCCTTTAGAATCGCCAAAATAAATTTTCAAAGCAATTATCAGATATGTCAATGTGCGCTTGAATATTCTAATTAGGAAGACCGAGATATGTCACGGGTTACATCCAGCTGCTGCAACTGAGTTTGCAGGAAGTCGATCCGACTATCCTTCCAATGAATTTCATATCGTAAACTTTCTATATCTTGCTGAAAAAAGACTATTAAGATGATCGAAATTTTAACAAAATTACAAAAATGTTCAAATATAATGGTTCAATGTCCGTACAAAAGATAACTATGATGTTCAAAAGAGTTAAATATATGACTATCAATAATACTGCATTTGAAAAACACATTAAAAATCTATGTAAAAACTTGCAGATATTTCAACCTGTTGCAGATGAACAATTTTTTCCAATTGTTCGCATCTGTTTCGACATTTCCACAACTCACGTTCCATTTCCCTCAAAATATTTGTTATCGCTTCTTCCGAAAAACAGCTACGACTGCTACAATGACAACTAAGATTAAACCAACAAAGACTTTTAGCTGTCAAAAATATCAGAATAAGATTTCTTATACTATTGTGACAAAATGTTTTATACTGATGCTTCAGCTAATTTCCCCTTTTTATCATTCAAAAAATCCACTTATCGTACTCATCTATCATTTAAGCTACTAGCCATCATCAGACAAATATGGTAGCTTAATTTACAAATAAACTAAGATCCAATGCCCAATATTGTACAAGCTCTGTAAATTTTACAACTTAAAACCAAACGAATTCATTTGCACATACCTGCCATTATCCTCACTCTGACTAAGTTTTTTCAATTTACCATTTCCATTATTAAATTTCTGCACCATCGCTGATTTACACTGTTCTGTTTGTTTCATTAATAATCCATCGTATTGACTGTTGGATCGACTTTCTAGAGGAAAACTTGGTGCTGAACCGGTTTTCGTTGCAACGCCATTGCCAGATTCTAAAAAAGAAAGAATTTCTAAAGTTTCTTATCCATATACCGCAACAAAAAAATATCAATCATTAGAAGCTTCATTTGCAATATATTAATCAATGGAGGTTGCAAAGCAGAAATTTTGATACTGAAAATTGGAATAAGAAATGAAAACAGTATTTAACTAACTGATTGAAAACAAGGATGCACTTCGGTCGATAATGACGCCAATCCGCGGACTGGATGACGAATTTTTATGATCTACTGCGATAACATTGGTAGCAGCAACAGCAGTTGGAACACTTTTCTCACTGACTAAAGATGAAAATGACACAGGCGTATTTCCATTCCCGTTATTCTCCTCTCGAACATGTACACCATTTGTTTCAGCCTTTTCTCTTTAAAAAAAATTTAATTCTTCTAATAAATTCTAAACATACCACCATGTAGAACAGAATCAAAACTGGAATCATTAAAATTTTAAAAAGCCAAAAAAAATTGACATTTAGAGATGAAAATATTGAGAAAGATGCTGATTAGACATATTATAATAAATTAACAAACTCCATATAAATGAGTAACAGAATTAAGGAAACGAAATTGCAACAAAATGACTTAGTAACTGAACAACAACATACTCATTCATTTGATGTTGTTCTTTGCTAATTTCATTTGCGGATTCGGCAGCCAATTTTGCCTTAATTCTTTTGATTTTCAATAACTCCTCACGATCTTCACGATCCGTTATTTCACGATAGTCGGGTTTTGTCACCTAATGATAAGAGCGATTGATGATCCAGCAAAAAAAAATAAAGATTCTAATTTGATTGCTCACTTAAAATTATATGTAGAAAAATCTTCAACTTCACAAAACTTTAAATCTTACTAAATTCAGAAAAATTCTTTCATCCTTCCTGTACTGCTTTATGGATCTTTATTAGTTAATCATTTGTAATCACAAAATCGCGAGACTCGCAATAGTAATACACAAAAGGATTATTGGATTACATATTATGAGAACAGTTATAGCCTTTACGCAATTTCCTTACGCTTGACCAGACACATATAAATCTATCAACAGCAGTAATAATATTCATTCCAAGATGTGAGTGAATAAGGAATGCTTAAAGTTCTCACAAGTAACTAAATTGATTAATGATGCTAAATTTAAAGCCATTTCAAGGATTTATATGCCTATTTCAGGTATTTGAGAATCTGATACTTTCCTCGATTTCTTATAGTTTCAATCCACTCAATGAAAAAAGGGACAAAATGTTGCTTAGCCAAACTGTCTTCTCTGTTGATACAGTTCAATTAGATTGTAGCTATAACAGTTCCATTACTAAACTCTTACTAAAAGTGGAGTAAGTGATACCAATGACCCTAAGAGTTTGGCGCCGGAATCTTTAGAATTGAAAATAGTAAAAGTTTAATAATCGCTAAAATCGAAATTTATAACTGCAATATCGAATCGTGATACCTGCGATAAGAACCGAAATTTACGGTCATTGTTAACATCAGCGATCATTAGTTTGGTTCGATTACTATCCTTGGCGAATGTTACGGGTTTGTTTGTACAGTTCAATAGACAATCCTTTAGCTCCAGCATGATTGGCTCACGATTTAAACCAGCTAACCATTCACGAAATGACAATGAAGGAGTTGGAGATCGCGTTGGCGGGTACAGATCAGCTTGGAATCCGTCGGCCTAAAAAAATTGCTTCGTCAAAATACAAAGATATCCTTTCAATCTCCGTTAACAATAAGCTAATTTAAGATAATTAAAAAAGCTACAATCATATTAATTATAAAATCAGCCAGGAATCGACAACTGCTATCTTTCAATCATAACATTAAGCTTCAATATCGCATGCTTTACGTTATGATACATTTTCACAATGTGAGCACATAGTAGTATGTGCTCAACAAAATGCAGAGAACTGCTTGCATTCACTTCAGCAGCAATATGACAGACTTCAAGTGAATGAATAATGAAAAAGTTTGAATAGCTCTCAGTAAACAAATGAAAAATAGATATTTTATTGATACTCTTAGCTATTGCAAATATTTTCTGTTATATCTAATCTCGTTTAATGCTAGGAATCAAGTTAGAAATCATTTTTTTTTTTGAATTCAGAAACTTCTAAAATTAGAGAACTAAAACTGCATAAAGAAACGATAAAAAGAAAGACAACTGGTCTGAAAATTTTACAAGTCAATTTAATTATCAAAATTTCCAGCCATGATACCTTCAAATGATAAAAAAAATAAGCGGTTCAGAATTTAGAACTTACTCTTCTTGGGACGAAGAACGACAATGGTTCAATAACCAGTTGTTCAGCATCTACCCGAAATATCCTCATAATTTCACACTGCAGTACGTTGAGACCACGTTTGGGAAATAGACATACCGCTGTGTGCGCTTTGGAGCAAGAGGATTCATTCAAATAGGATATAAATGGCGCTTCTTTCAATAATTCATAAAATCGAATATTGGCATCACCCTCAAAAATTGTAAGAAAATCAGTAAAATTGAACATCCAAATCTATAGATTAAAAATTTCAATAAAATGTCACGAAATGAACGACTTATCTAGCTATCTATTAATCTATCTAGTTAAAAATCGGATTTTAAATCTACCTTCCCAGCAATGTACAACAAATTGAGATCATTATCAACCAGAGGCATGAGAAAACCAGACGCGCCATCGATGTCTACAACAGCTAATGGTGCATCAAGGGGCCGAGAATTGTAGATAGCTACTTGTCGTCGGGTACTCCGTGAACTACCAGTTGTTATTAGGCGTTCACTGTTATCAGCCTCCGGCGTTCCATAGAATAAAACTCGCGAAAGCATAGTACCATCATGAACAAGCTGTGTGCTACACTGTTTTTCACCCGTACGTGCATCATATATTGATAATTCGCGCGACCTGGTCGTCACAACAAATTCAGAACAGTAGTAGCTAAAATTATAGTATCTAATGTACAAGTTTTTCCAAGATATACACTTAGAAACCACAGAAACTAAAGGAATTGACAAGAAACATCTGAAGTCACAATACTCAGTAAAATATGCTATATACTCATTTTTTTTTAGAAAATCCACGAACTGAATTCAAATCTAAGTTAAAGCAAAGGAGCTTTATAATACGCATGTACGACATTAGTTTTAAAAAATTATAATGTGAAGACAAAGTACCTGCATTCAAAACTAAGGCCTATTACAATTACAGGATCTGTCCTTTTTTCTGTCTCGTTCACTCCAAATATTAGTCATGGTGATACGAAATCTTTCACACCAAAGCTCTAAAAACTAGAAAAAAGTAAATAACCTTAAGCTCAATGAAACGGCATTGCAATCTTCAATTTTATAAACAATGTCATCAGTTTCAATATTCCACAACACTATTCGACCATCTAATGAAGCCGAAAAGACAGCATTATCAACCGTTGTATGCCATTCAACTGTATGAACGCGCCGGGAATGTGCTCTGGATATTCGTAAACAGCTGAAATTTATAATAATTAAGCCGTTAATTTAAACAATTATTTCCTTTCTCAATTTCGACAGCCACGAAAGCAAATTTTATTTTATGCATCTCAGTTTTTACCATAATTCCATACACGGCTCGAGATATTTTTGCAATAAATTTGTAACTGTCAGTGAAATTAGAAATCTCTGTTTTAGATTAATTTTTTTATTTATAACAATTTAATGGAAATTTAAATTTAGCTTATTTAAAACAAAAATACTAAATATTTATAATTTTAAATGGTAATCAAACGAAGTATAAGTGAGTTTGTAAGCATCCTAATCCAAAAATTCTCAACCCAGCCTGAATATATTTTGTGATAATTCCTCAAATGAAAGGTTTGTATTAGAAAGGAAATAAATCTATAAATTTTCTCTTATCCATTAAAAATTTTTTTGACATTAAATTTCACACGAGCGAAAATTATAACCGAATTCTGAGCATATCGTCGATATGCCATATTCGAACTGTGGCATCATGAGATCCGGTAGCTAAAACGTTATCATTGAAAGGGTTCCATTTTACATCGCATACAACACCCTGAAATAAACAGTAATATAATTGTTATTAGACCTATAAAAAGGTATATAGACATAATTGTTTTTTAGGTCTATAAAAAGGGATGAGAAAAAGGATTTATCGATTTTTATTTCCCTTAACAATCTAAGTGATTCAGATCTTGTTTATTATATTTTAAAGAAATAATTCGAAGCATCTGCTAAATAAAAATATATACCGAGAGATGAAAGAAGTAATAAAGATTGAACAAGTCCACTTATGAAGCAATCTAAATAGCATAAAATAGCAAATTATGAATTACAAGCATACTTCATGGTCCTTAATTTTACCCAATTCCATTCGCCCTCGACCCATACGACACAATCTCGCAATTTGAACAACGCCACCAGCAGGAACATCGATAGCTAGCGCGATCATCTTCGGATTCGCGGCTACCGCTAACCCATGACCTGGTCCTACATCGTACCATTCACTACGCCGTACACTTTTAGAATACACATGACGAAACCGCGAATATTTCAGCTTTGATAAAGCTTCTGAAATTTTCCACAGTTACTTTTTCATAGTAACATTCTCTATTAAAAAACTAAAAAAATCTCTTTTCACTTCTATTCATTCCTCTTTTGCTTCTTTAAAGATTTTTCTAGATTAATAAAGATTCTGGAGAGTATTTGTTCGTTATGATTACACCACAGTTATTTTTTTTTCACTTTTTTTCGTAGACCTAAATGAAGACGAGATTAAACTAAAACTCCTTTGCTAATTTATCACATTCACTGCTACAACCTATTAAATATTTAAAAAACTTCTATTAAAAAATCAGAAAAGAAAAAAATCGAAGCTAAACTCCTTTGATTGAAAATTCAAGCAAAAAGATAGTTTTAAACAGTGACATAAACTTGTAAAAATATATTAAGTAATAGCTAGTATGAACTTGACGTTAAGTTGGGTCATTATTCAGAGTATAGCCGTAAAGTTATCGAGGTAAGAAATGGAACCGCAGAGATTATTTATACAATTTTGATTGCAAATAAAAATTATACAGTAGAATTGTAGAATGACAGTAAGACTGATAAGAATTAATAGATAAAATGCAAAATTATCATTAGGCAAAAACCTTTTTTCATTAAGTTAATTACATACAATTTAATTTATCAATTATTTCTTCCATAAATTAATGTAATTAAATTCTCTTTTCTTCCCTCTAAAACTTTTTAATGGATTTGAAAAATGGATCGCATTTATAATAAAAGCATAACAAAATCATAATAATTACTTACCCGACATAATTTTGAAAAATATTTCTTGCAAAATGTCAGTAATGTAAATGTTAGTACGGATCGCTCATTGCGAGAATGTAAATAATAAACATCACTGAAATAAAATTATAAAATTATTATTGATGAAAATCAATGAAATTTTCGCAAAATGATAGCAAAATATATGAAACTTTTGATTACGATCAATTTTTTTTTGAAATTCATTAGAACATTTTGCATCAAACGGAAAGATATATTAATCAATTATGAAAATTTTAACTTAAAATGATAACGAGAAATAATGATAACGAATAATCAATAGTTATATGATCTTCTTTTTAATAAATATAGATAACCATGCAGATGAAATTTATTACTAATTCTTATAAGATATATTATTTGATTTACATTTCAATCGACTCATATCCATTGATTCCCGTAAAATTTCAATCAATTTATAATACTCATTGATTTCCATCAAACATCAACCCTCCCTTGTTTGGGAAATGATATTTGAAAACAACTCACCCACCATAAAGTAACAATTGACAAAAATGGAAAACAAGTTAGAGATCCAAACCTCCGCTCGCTAAATTGAAAAAAAATCTTCGAAAACTTCATAATCTACAGCTCTTCAACTAACTAAACTTTATTTTAAGCTTATCGAAGTGAACATTCTTGTATAAACTTTCAATCTTTTAAACTTTATTCATCTCTCTCTTTCTCTTTATTTTTTTGTTTTTGCTTACAAATAAAACTCAGGGACTGTTTACACAGCTTCATGTCAGCTAACATTTTAAGCTCTTATTCATATTTTAATTGCAAATTACGAAGTGTGTAACATTTAAGTAAACGGAAATTACTTAACCACTTAACTAATTGAGGAAATTAAGCCAGAATTTATAATTAAAAAGGATTTCACAAAGCTTCATGATGCTTAGGAAACAAAATAATTTCATAATTTAAAAAGGAAACGCAATTTTAATCAGCGTTTATCAAATTATTATTATAGAGTAAATTTATCAATATGAAGTAAAAGAAGAAAAATGAAATTCCACGAAAACAAGAAGGTAAATGATGAAATAGGAAAAGAAGGGGATGATACTGAAGTGTGTTGCTTTCATGAAAATATCGTTATCAGATGTTGTTTAGGGAAGGGTAGAAAAAAAACAAATCATTCTCCTCTATTTCATCTTCACAAACACTTTCCAATTGATAATAATGATAATAACATATTTCAAGAGATAATTCAATAACAATAAAATAAAACGGGAAAAAAAAATCAAAGCATCATGGGAAATTTTACGATATTTCTCATGTATTAACCATATTTCTATTCTCTTTCTCTTTAATATTTACAGTATTAGGAAATGAAGTAATGAGTTAACTCGGAAATTAATTAGAAAATTCATCAAATTAAATCAAACTGAAAACAAAATATCTCGCTATTCAGGAAATATGAATTGAACTAATTCTGAAAACAATTAATTTGATAAATTTAGAAAGAAAAAGATTTTTTCGTCTAATTTCATAATTAAAATTTTTTCAGTTATCAAATTGATTTCAATTTCAACTCAATCACTGGTATAAAACCAATCACTCATAATCTAAAAAGTGTTCAGCAAAAAAAATGTAATGCGTTGAGAGTACAGCATCGTGACAAAATGTTGATAAGAGTACATAATTATCATCATTATTATTATCATTATCATTATCATCATCATCATCATCCATCAACCACAAATTGAGCAATTGAGAGGGAAAAAGATGTATCGTCGAAAGAGAAAGACAGAGAGAGAGAGAGAGAGAGAGGAATGCCATCTTCGTTTTATTTAATGTGTTCCTCTCATCATCATCTACACCTCATTTACTTAAAACACATCCATATAATTCTTTTCCAACAGATACAAAAATATACAAATTTCTTTATCATGATATTTTAAAAGAAATGAAATGCAGCAATTCTTTAGACGGATGATATTAATATCAGTCAGATAAGAAAAAGAGAGATGAAAACATATATAACAGGAAATTTCAACTTTCATAAATCATTTAATGATATAATAATGATAAACTGATACCAAAAATTATATTATTTATTGAAACAACTATTATAATTCATGAAATCCAAAACTAAATGACATAGCAAATTACGCCCTTCACAGCATAAACCATGTAACAGATGACGACAAAGTTCCGGAAAAGAAATAAGACCGGTTTCAAACAGGAACTAAAAATTAAAATGCTACGTAATAATTCCAATTCTTCCCTAAACAATCGGTTTCTTGCTGTTTAGAGAAAAAGACTGAAATTAAAATAAAAGATAAAATTGATAAAAGGGAGGATATCACGAAATACAGAAAAAAACTAATTCGAAGGATATAAATACTCATTAATTTCTACCAAACAGATATAATTTTTTTCTCCGTATTATAATGATGCAAATTATTGAATCTAACTAATAATGTTTACCTTAATTAATAATGTTTACTTTAAAAAAATTATTACTTAAGAATAAGAAAAACTTTAAAAAAAAAATTCTATCCATATACTTGCACTAGTAAATAATTTTTGTTTTACATTGAAAGAAACGATAAGCAATAACAAAGATGGAAAACTTTAGCGCTGATGAAAAATATGAAGACGGATTGATAAGATATGACGAAATATAGGCAAATAGATAAATTAGGGTATAGGGACGGAAGAGAAGTTTACCTTAAGCGATTAGGATAAAAAAACAGAAATGAATTACCCTTATGGACAATATAAACTGAAAATTGGAATGCAATTAACCATCACTTGATGGAAAGTATCATTTATCAGTAAAAAATTAAATAAACAAAATATTAAATGAATAAACACTATATAACTGTTACAGGATTCTAAAACAATTACGGATCCATTCCGTTGAATATTTCAGGAATCAGCGTTACATATTCTGGAAAACTCAGCAATCCAAATGTCCTTGAAAAGTCAAAGAAAAACCGTAAAAAAAAATTCCGTCAAAATGAGAACATGAAAGAAAAAAAATAAATTAATAAAACGCGTAAAAAAACTTTTGTACTATCAGTTGAAATTCATAAAATATAGAGAAGTGAAATATTTCTATGTTATTTAAAAGTTTCAAAAACCAAATAATTCCGTAAATAAACTAAATTGCTTTACTATCTTTAATTTCCCAAACGTATTGACGTCAAAATGGAGATTAAAGATGCCGCGATAACGTGATAACTTCAATTCTCTCAAGTATAGCTTTTTTTTTTGTCATGAAATAACAGATCAATCAATGATTATTTGGGATGATAATTGGAAGGAATTTTTTTCTGCTGATAAAAGAAAATTTGAGAATAAACTGGAAGAACCAAAGCGGGAGAAATCTTAAGAATTGATGAGGAATTTCATTCTTCATTCTTTTTTCTTTCTTTGCTAGAAAGAGAGAGAGAGAGAGAGAGGGAGGGAGGGAGAGAAAGAGAGAGATGAGGGAATTGAATGAATGAATGAATGAATGTTCATTCGGTCATCGAACTGAAAACTTCACTCTCCCTCTCCCTTTCCCTTTCCCTCTCCCTCTCCCTCTCCTTCTCTCTCTCCCTCTCTCCCGGTACGAGAAAGCTTTCATTCCTCGAGAATGAAACAATCGCATATCTCTTCTCTCAGTTTCTAATCTTTCCACATTTCTTCTAATTCTACCACACAATCTATATATTTCATCTTTCTAGCTTTTCCATCAAGAAAAAAAACCTATAAATCCTTTCTCTATCAAAAATCCCGCTATTTACGTGATTCAATAATCAATCAACGAAAGTAGAAAAAAAAAACTTTTTAAAATTTCTCTTTCGTTCTCAAAATTAATTTTATACTTTCGAATAAAAAGAAGATGATCTAGAGAAGATTATTGATTAATTCTTCCTGATCCATTTATCAAGCAAGCAAGAAAGAGCGAAATAAAATCTTCCAAATCATCCTGGAATCACGCTATCATTTATCAAATTAAAAAAAAGTATCAATCCCTCAAACTTAATTTTCACTATCACATTTTATTCAATTAAAAAAAAATTTCAAAACAAATATAACAAATTTAAATGCAAAAAAAAAAATGCATAAATTTATCGCCATTTATAGCACATTCATAAATTCTTAAATTCTCACATTAATTTTAGCTTATTTATTGATGCATAATTATCATCTCAAATATCACTTCTCATTTCAATAATTATCATTAAATGAATTAACATTGGAAAAAAAAAGAAAAGGAAGAAAAAAAAATATTTGAAAAATTTTCATTGAATTCAAAAACCTCTCAAAACTTTCATAAATCATACGAATAATACAAAACCGATATTTATCAAATATCAAATCCTCTACTAAAATAACTTTTTCTTTTAACAAACTTTATCATTCTTATCATATATGATATGCTTTTATTATATCTCTTTGTGCTTTATCACCTTAAAATTTGTTACTTTAAATATTCTAAAAAGCCATAAATTATGCTGTGAAAACATTTGCTAAGAGTAATTAAAATGAAAATGTTAAACAATTCAAAAATAAACAGTTCTCTCTCTCGCTCTCTCTCTCTCTCCCTCTCTTGAAAACAATTGCAATTTAAATATATAATGTTAGTTGAAAATTGTCATCAACTAACACATCACATGTGATAAGTGGCAAAATTGAGATTCAGTTGGAAGAGGGATGAATCGATTCTTCTTACATTATGCATTTATACAAATGAGTATGTGTAGTTTATGTATGTGTATGTGTGTTTATGTATGTATATATGTGTATGTATGTGTATGTATGTGTGTATGTGTGTTGTGTCTATCTAAATGATTACATCCATCTTCGAACAGCTAACAGAAGGGACCAATTGGCATTGGTGCACAATGGGACAGTGTAGTTTTAGCTCGAATAGCAAGCAAAATGCTTAATTCCATTATTGTCATCGCCCTCTTATTCGTTCCATGATATGTTCCAAAAAGGAAAAAGATAGCTTAAAGCTATCATCTTTTCTCGATCCAGGAAATGTTCCGAATCATCAATTCCTTTTGATTATCACCTTTATAAGTAAATTTCATTGTAATATCCATGTCATTTGCTAATTTAATGCTTACTTAAACAGATATATTCATTTAAACAAAACAAAAAATTTTATTTTGTTAGGGTAGGGTCTGAGAGAAGTAGTCAAGGATAGGATGAGATAGATATGGAAGAAGAAAGTGTGAATGTATATTTCCGTCCAATTCATCGTCCCAGAGGAGAGCTTCATTAAGTGAAGCATTTTATGCTTTACTTAATGAAGTAAACAACTAACCATTTAATAATCTTATCAGTTTTTCTTTTTTTTTAAGCTAAGATGAAGTGCTTCTATGAAAGGGACGATAGCAGAATCGAGTTAAATATTAAATTTTATAGCTGGAAGTAAGGATTTCAACGACAGGATGAGAGGGATTTATTCTCAATAAGTCATGGAAAGATGTCATAGTGATGCAAAGAAAATATACCCTTTGACAACTCCAATTATAGCTGCAGATTATCATTTAATCACTACAGACAAATTCCTTTTCTAATCAATTATTCCATTTGGAAGGAATTTATAGTTAGCAATCCTATTCGATCCAGTTTATACATAGCCATGATCCAGCACAAGAAACATGTCAAATTTCTGGATATTTGATGTGAAATGAGATAAGCTTATTAACTTCTATTGAGAGAAAGAGAAAGAGGGAGAAAGAAAATAGCTGCTCATAAAATGTTAAAGAAGCACTGGTAGTGATGAGAATAATTGATAATATATCTGCAGACAATCGAAATGAATAGAATAGCTACAGAGGAGATAATTCTTTTACGATCATGAAGCCAGGATATACCTTGTAATATTTGAATCTTATAAGCTAGAATTCGAATAGTGAGAATTTGAAACTTAATGCAGTTATTTCTCCATCATAATTAATGATGATAACGATTATAATGCAATTTATTACAATCTGAACAGCATAACCCCTTTTATATATTTTTTTTAAGAAATACGAATAAATTTTCAAATTCTACTCTGGCGAATCTCATCAAATATTTATAAGTTTTCCAAAATTTGAATTTCTAAAATGAAATTTAAATTACTTGACTGAATGACTTAATGGATGCAGAGAAATAAGTAAATAAAGAGTTAAATATTAATAAAATAGTATATAAATGGACAAATAAGGAAGTAAGAAATGCTCTATGGAGAAATAAATTTAAAAAAATATAAATTTTGCAAAATCCTAAAAAAAAAAACAATATTGTAAAACTTATGCATCTGTCCTTTATACTAATGTCTGTTCAGTCAAACTAAATAACAACTGCTAAAAGTTTTGAATTCCAAACCACACTATAAATATATTTTTTTAACAATAAGCATAACAAAATGCCAGATCAAATTTCAATTTTGCAAATTGATGAACTAATTTGCAATTAATTTAAATAAAACACACAGTCAAACGCATATTGATTACCAATACAGTTATTTAAATGTTAGCTATAACTTCCTTCCTTCCTCTCTTCCGCTCCAATTCAAATTTTAATCAATGAAACAAACCAGAAGTGGTGAGAATGCTATGAAAAAAGTTAGATCTAAACTATTTAAGCCATCTTATGCGCAATATTAGTTGTAAAAAAAGTTGAGTTTAAAGTAACAAAGAATTAGAAGAAAGGATAAAAGTGAAGTGAGGTGCAAGAAGTAAACAAACTCTTGTGTCAATCTACTTGGTTGTGTTTGTATACGAATTAATAGCATAACTTTATGTTATCCTTTCAAGCTAGCCAAGATATTGGTAATCACAATGAAATGTTTACTTTCGCTTCAGTAAATAAATGTAATGGACAATTTAAATTTCAAAAATTGACCAAATAATCATACTAGGAGAGAAGTAGAAAAGAATGCTAAAGAAACTTTTGAAGCATAAAAAGTGACGACAAGAGTCTAAAAGAATTCTGATAATGTCATTAAAACATTATGAAGCAAAAAACTCCTAAAATAACCGAAATTTGCATTAAAAGTACTGTAAAGTAAATCGATGAATAAAAATGAATGGTCGATTTAACTGATTCAATATTAAAAGGATAATTTAAAAACCTGAAACATCAATGATAATCTAATTTTACGCAGAGTTTGATCTGAACTACATTGCATTAGATAGGTGAAAACAAGTAATTATATAAATACCTATTATGACAAAAATCGTACAGTCCAGCTTGTCCAATTACATATTGACCGAACCGTATTACTACTTCCTTTTAATTGATCGTTCTGTTCTTATACGTGAAAATGTGAAAAATATATTTTTTCCAAATCTGAAAAGATATTCTATATTTCACGTATCTCAAAATTTCAACTTAATTTTACTGAAACAGTTACACATTTACTACAATGTTATTTGAAATGAATTAATTAAACTTCTACACTGAAAAAAAATTTTTGTAATTTACGTTAACATGCAGATATAATGCTACTATCTATTTTTTTTAGCTAATTTTTCTAAATTCATTGAAATCGATGGAAAATCTTATTTTCTTCAACAAATGACACTTTTACAGCATTTATCGGTAGATAACAATGGATTCAGAATAAATCATTGAAACAAATTTCTTCCAAAAAATTACCCTTATGTTATCACTATTGCTTTTTGTCCATTCCAATGTTAATTTCCTATGGATTTGTTTGAGAAGAAAATGCTCTCTTCTTATTCCTGGCTTTTTAGATCCATTCTTACATATTATTTCCCATATAACGTCGACACTCGTTCATCACGTATAACACGTCCACGCTCGTTCATCATTAGTAGCGTCAGAATTATTCGGACTGTTTCGTGACGAACGACTGGATCGACAAATTTTCATATCGCCCACGTCAGATCGCCGCTTTGATTTCGGCGGAGTACGTGATGAGTTGCGTTCGTTTCTTTTACTGAGAATTATGAAGGGGGGAAATTACGGAGAAGCATGTGAAAGTTTTTGAGTTTAGTGAGGAAGCTATGAGAATTATTCCAGGATTTCTTGAAAATCGTGAGTGCTTGCAGTAACAAACTTGTTTTATTTCAATGACAAATAGTATGATTATTAGATCGTTCCGAATCGCGATTTGGAAAAGTAATCGATTTGTAAGATGCTTGTTGGTATTATTATTAGTAAGTATAGTTAATAGAATTGTGTTAGTAGAGATTTTCATTCTTTTTGCAATATGTGCTATCAGTAATTCAGATAAGAAGTGTATGGTAGACTGAAATGCGATTCTCGGTGATAAGACACAAGATGCCAACAAACACTAAACTGTGGCAGGATCCAGTGCTGGGATATTTTGAAACGCACGGAAAAATGAAATTCGTCGCAGGTGAAGACTACGGCATTAGCGATGAGGAAAAAAAGGTCAGTTTCAATTGCAAGTTCACAAAATGTTGTAACAGCTGGGTTTGTCCTGTAGTTTCATAATTTTAGATTACAAGATTGGAAATCACAGGTTTATTTTGTTTGTCTTTAGCTGTATGGCTATGTGATATAATATATATTTCTTTTACAGTTTTCTATTTCTTACAATTATTTTTTATTTTGTTTTTCAGTTCCAAATGCTTTTTTGGATTTCAGGCTGTTTTATGGCGATATCGTTTGAAAGAAATCCTTAAGAAAGAATATCTTAGACGAGAATACGACCCGCATGCTTTCAGATATAGGGTAATTTGTTTCTCTGAAAATTCATTTATTTCAAATTATTCGAACATAACCCATGCAGCTTCATTCACTGCAGGATGAAAAAGAAAAAAGATGAAAAGTGCATGAAGATTCGCTCAATGATTATAATGGATTTTCATGTTGAAGTTCATTTGAATTAATTTATTAGAAAGCGTGCTATGTTAATTTAAACTTTTGAATCTTCCGCTACTTTCTAGCCTGTTCTTTTAACTCCTGTATTATAGGAAGGTGTAATAATTGATCCAGCTGTTTTTCGGTGGTATGCGGCTAATGCGACGCAGTATGAGTTTTTCCGTTACACTCCACGATCTGTATTCCTTTACGCTGGCTCATTTGTCTTCATATTCTATATTTTAATCAGAATAATGTTCCAATATGAGGTATATCTTAAAAATTGTGGGATATTTCTAGATTTTTGTTGTATATAAAGTGTTGTCAGTGTAAATGGGTTGAACGGAAGGCATAAGGATATGACGTCAAAATGAGTTTTGTAATAGTTATTACAGAAAAATAATTTAAAATAACAGAATAGTTTGACGGAAGAAGTGGAAAATAAATTTGCTTCTTAATTGAAAGAGTTTTTGTCGGATAATATTGCATTTCCTCTTTGAAGGTTCATCAACATTTCAAGAATCTGCTGAGTTTATTTTTCATTCAAGTTGACGCGTGAGGTAACATGAAAAAGTGAAAGTTAAGATTAAGTTTAAAGCAGTTTTTGCTTGCAGCAAAAGGGGGTTCGAATTCCAAGTTTCGCATTTGTAAACCATTGAAACAATGAAATCATATATTTGTTTATTTTTGCATACTAACTGAGTTTGTTGTGTTTAGTCTCCAAATGTTTTTTTTTGCGTAGATATCAACATGCCTTTCCAGTACACTATTGCTTCATTACACAATAATAAGTTATATAATGAGAAATGAGGTCAAAGACACTCTTAGAAGCATCTTTTCTTTATCAGATAATAATTTCATCTTTGTTGATTACGTGAACATTCAAAAATTTCAAAATTTCAGGATCCCGGCCGTGATATGTGCTTGAGTGGTGAATTACTGTGGTGGGATCGTATGTATAATCGCCATGTTAATACATGTGGCAACTACCATTTCAGTCCAACATTTGTAAACTAGCAGCAATGCCGATGGAAGTTTTAGATATTCTAGGCTTATCTCTTATGTATTGTATATAAAAGATAAATGATTTTGTGTTCGCTTGCTGTCTTGACCTTTTATCAGTTTATATCGAGATATGAATAAATTATGGATATATCCATAAAGTTCGAAATATTGCTTGCAGTTGTTATCAAGTGATTCTGTGCATGGATGTAGCATTTCGGCAGGATTAAAATTTGAAATTATTAAACGGCAGAGAGTTATCGGTACATTTATGCAGTGCTGTTCGCTACATTCGGCATTAATGGAAGTTATTTATTGAAAAGCTGGGATTTAGATTTAAACATGCTGGAGATTTAATTGCTGAAAGATTATGGTAATACTTTAAAAGTAATGTAGTGTTTGTTTAGTTATCACTGTTTGTATGGATTACTTCAAGGTGCTGGTAATTATTTCTGCTTTATTTTTGTGAAATTATGGGAACAAAAGCTGCACTTAAGACTATTCGTCAACATATCGATGCTAAAAAATTTAATGAAGCGAAGGACATTATAGAGGTACGCTACTTTTAATTACTAAAATATGTCGTATGTTTACATGCTCGAGAGTGGTATTTCTTTGTCGGTTTCCATTAAATCTGAGCTTATCTTATATTCTTCGTACCGAGAACAATTCACCCTTTATTTTTATTGTAATCTCAGAGATGATCTTAAAGGGTTATTTAATATTCATTATTTTAATAATTTCCTATTTTCTATTTCAGGATCTGTTTAAGCAGGGTGTATCTGATTATTTGTTATTCATTTTCGCAGCAGTTACAAATGGGGAAATTGGAAATGATTGCCAAGCTGCTAATTATTATAAAAAGGCAGCCGAACTTGATCCAGAAAAACCTTTAGCGTGGCAAGGATTGTACAGACTTTATGAGCAAAGGAAGTATGCTGATTTGGATCATGTCCTAATAGTAATCCGAAATCTATTATGTATTCCTGGGTATGTTGGCATCTTATTCAAATGTATTTGTCGGTTAAATTTTTCTATATTTTCTTCCATCAGAAATTTGTTTAGAAGTGTCATTTATTTATTTTGCCTAATAAAAACTTGAAAAATTCTGAGTTTTTTCGAAATTATATCTCTCTACCAGTTTTTTTTTGGCGATATTTTATGGATTTTAGGATTACTTCGGAGAAAGTTTACACGTATGAGAAAGAACTGGGTTTTATTTTACTGAAATTGGAAAGGTTTGATGAAGCTTTTTCAAATCCCCATCGATTAGATGACGCTGAATTTTGTTTTGAAGCACTTAAAATGATATTGTCTGCTGATAATTCAAATGATGATCAGAAGAATTTGGTAAATGTTCGAATTTGTTATGATTACTTTTATACTTAGATCATATGGAAAAATTACTTATTTTTGCACTATATAATTCTTATTTTAGGTCGAACAGTGTTTAGCCAGAATAGATAGTGACAAATTGGACTGTAAAATTCATAAGAAATGTGCAGTATTACGTTGCTCTTCTGCAAAGGTTAACAGTTTCACTTAATACTTCGGCGATTTAATTTTGGAGCTTTCAAATTTCACATTTTGTTATTTTATTACATTTCTTTATCAATTATATATGTTTATATGTTAATTTATATACAGACACTGGAAGAAATATGGAATGCATTAAGCTGGCATGTTACATACATTCCACCTGATGACGAATGGCTAACTGGTTTGTTACGATATTTCGTTATTATTTACTACTTGAAGTTGCATCAAACAAGTCCTTCGAGTGATACTGTGAACATGCTGAAAAATGCAGTTGTGAAAGAAACAGAATTTGAACTTCTGCTTAGATACATTGAAGAGGAACAAATATCATTGTCGATCAAAAACATTGATGAAAATTTGAGGAACGATAGGTGCAAATGGTAAGTTGGCTCTATTTCTTAGATTAGTTGGAAAAATCAAAGAAAAAAGAATGATTAACTTGTGATAAACACAAACTGATTAACTTTCTACTTTATTATTCAGATACAAAGAATCTTTTTGATCTTGAAATTAAATTTGAAATATATTTTCAGGCCATATATTGGTTTGGCTATTCCAGTGCTACTTTTTCAAGAACGTTACGAGCAAGTTTTGTCCCTTTTGGATGTAGCGATCCCACACACATATCCCGCAATTATTGAAGCTTTAATGGGTGAAATTTTCTGCGCTAAGTGTGAAGCACTATACGGTATTCATGATGACAATGCGTTGGCGCAGTTACATTTATTGTTGGCTGATTGTTCAAAGAATAAACGAGTATCTAGGAACGTACGACTTGGGGTAATGATTTGGTTCCAGAGAGTTTTAAGAAATTTCAATTTTGAGGTTTTAAAACTTTTATGATCTGAAATCAATTGAAATATATTCATGTAAACTATTTTTAAATTTTTTCCGATGATATCTGAAAATACTAGTATGGATGATATGTCGAAAATAGAAGTAATACAAAAAGAAAAATATGAAGATCCTTCTGAAGAGATGTATTGGAAGGCTGTAATTTTAAAGAACTCGCAATCAAAAGAGTCTTTGCAAGGTAACAATTAAATTCTTGAATTTGATCAACTTTGATACTGCTTAGATAAATAAACCAATTACTTGATATATTACGTTTTGAGGTGATAATGTAGTTAACTTGGTTGCTTCCTAATAAAAACTTGCAATTTCATTTAATCGAATTTAATTCTATTTCTGCACTGATTATGCCTTAATTTTAGGACTATTCAGTTGTCTGTTTTTCATTTCGTTATCTACACAACTTATAGTTTTTGAATCCAACATTCTTCATTTCCGCATTATGTAGTTATTGCCATTTTTGCATTGTTTTAAAGTATTCGGTGAGGCTTTCTGGAATTTCTGATATATTTATGGAGTCGCAGAAATTTTCTTTTTCGTCACATTTTTTTTTCTTTGTCTTCGTTCTTGACTTTTAATAATAGCTGCTTAAATCAATTCACTATTGATTGTTTCAGAAGCGAAATCTTTAGCTGAGAATGCTGCAAAAAACAATCCAAAATCGTGGCAGTGGTTGTTGATTCTTGGCGAACTTTGCTTAAAATTGAATAGCGAAAATACATTTGCTACTTCTGCTCTTGTGAAGGTTCGTTTTCACAACAGGATAATGAATATTAAAATATAGAAGCTTATAAGATAGTAATATATTCATATCACTTCTCCATAGTATGTAAGTAGGCTACAAACTTCTAGCTTTTAAATAAATATAAAGTTATTGAAGCTCATTATAATTTAAAGAAATTCTCCAAAATTTTAGTACGTTATATTATTATATTATTCCGTTATCTTCTTACTTAATTCTTATTTGTTCTGTTAAATTATTGGAGTTATGTTCAAAATGTTTGTTATTTAAATTCTCTTTATTCAAATTAGTAATTATCTTTATTACATCATGTAACAGATAAGATAATTTTAATTTTGTTTGCAGGCAGCAAAGTTGAATCCATATAGTAGCAGAGCTTTCTTTCTTTTGGGGTTAAGCTTAAAGACAAAAAATCAAACCAAAGCTATAGCTTGTTTGGAAAGGGCAGCAAAAATTCGTCCGCAAGATGTTAAGGTAAAAATCATCTAGTTAAAATTAAAAGAGTTGTTTTTAATTTTCTGTATCATTCATTTAATTTAAAGAAGATGAAATGGAATATTTTTTAATAGCATCGGTAACATTTCCTTCTGTCTGAAAATGTTTCAACATCTAATGAGTAATTATTATTTTTTTGTTTCCTTTGCAAGATTGTGAAATTATTAGACGAACTACTCAGTTCGGAAGGTCGCAGTGAAGAACTTATTAAACATATACTACAGTATTCAAAAATTGTTCCTAAAGATCTCTGGGTACGAAAAAGATTGGCATTATTGGAGCTTCAAAATGGAAATGTAAGTTTTATTTTTTTAAATCACTTTCTTTCCAGCCTGTTTCAATCAAATAACATTAAGATATTCATTACTTGATCAAAATTTTTTGGTTAGTTGGCATTATGAACAGAGGATAGATTAAATAAGCGATTAAACTATTTTTGCGATCAATTTCGACTAAGATGTATATATGAGCTGAAAAACCAAATCTGGTCAGTTTGGCCGATCTAAAAATCAAATTGTTCGAAAACCTACTGTTCTGAATACTTTTTTTTTGATTTTATTCGTTACGTTGTTCTCTTAAATATCATTAAAATTCGCAGATTGATGTAGCAATTGATCAAATGCAGCGTGTTGTTGCGCTTGATAAGACAGATGCTAGGATCTGGACTGCACTAGGAGATGCTTATAAAACACGTGGGAATTATCAGAGCGCTATCAAAGCTTTCAAAGAAGCAATAGAACTTGAATCAGACAATGACATCGCTCAAATTCAAGTTAGAAGAAATTTTTTCCATATTAATAAATCATTTTATAGCTTTATTCTTTCTGGATTTCAAAATTTATTCCGAATTTAAAAAAAATTTTAGGTGGAAGATTTTTCTGACATTTTAAGTCTCTTATGTGAATTTGACTTTTTGCTAATAATGCCTTTGCGAATATTCTTTGTATTATTTCTCGTAAAAAACGAAATTTTTCTTTCAGTTGAAAGATTTATAGCATTGAAATATGAAATTTTCTTACTATTTCAAAGGAATGATAATTCTACAATTTGTGTTTTCCTAAAAATTAATATGGTAACCAACAGGTAAATAAATCGATAAAATTAGGTTTTTTGCGATAAAATCATGGTCATCGTTAGAAATTTTGGTTTTTTTAGTTTATACAAATGTGCCAAGTTACTGGTCAGTTGGAAGAAGCAATCGAACAATGTTTGAAATTGGTGAAACATGTCGAAAGTGACCGAAGTAACGCAAATTGTGTCTATCTGTTATATGCCGAATCCATCCTGAAACTAGCTCAAAGATCTGCATACTCCTTGCAATTTAGTCACTTAAATAAATTTTTTGGCTTAATTGAAAAAGTTTTTGACCGAAATCCAGACTTTATATTACCCTTCAAATTTGCTGCTGATGCGCTTTTATTAGCATCTAAATATCACGCTGACACTTTCCAACATTTCGAATTCCCCAAAATTTGGAAAATTGAGTCAGTGCTGGATGCAGTTGAACTAGCTATTCGTTTCTATTGCTTCATGATACAAAAACATCCAAACTTGGCTAGTGCTTGGAATGACTTGGGTGTTGCCTTGTTACGGAAATGCCATCTGAAGAAGGACAACTCCGGATATTCAAAGTGAGTTTGTTCATTTGCTCCTTTGTTTCGATATTCTCACTTAAGGTGCTAGCCCCAACTAATTTATGATATTGCGCGTGGAATGAATAGTTGTAGTTAATATTAAAACTTAGAAAAACAAAATGGTGAATTAAGCTCAGCTATAGTGTTTTTCTGATTCGTAGTCTATGATTTTTGCTGAGAGAGAATTCTTTGTAACTTTTGCAATAAAATTTGCTTTATGTTAATGAAAGTGATTGTTCAATAGTTTTTTACGACTTTGTGACTTTAAACAGAATAGTTCGATTATTTGTTCACTTTAAGTGGGATTTAGAATCTACAGTTTTAATCACAACAAATGAGATAATTGTATGATGTTTTCCACAAAATCTTATAATAATATGCAGCATTGTCGAGTGTTTTAAACGTTCAATCAAACTCTGCTTATCGAAAACAACGAAATCAGTGTATTGGATAAATCTTTCGGAAGCAGTTGGATTGTCAGGAAATGTTTTGATTGTACAGCATTGTCTCATACGGGCCTTGCAGTTGAACGTGAGGAATGATACTGCTTGGTTTTTACTTGGTTTACTATATCTGAAGTTCGATCAGGTACTATATATCTTTAGATTTTTAAATTTGAAAATGAAAAACTTGTTATTGTGCAAAGATATAAGAAAAAATTCTACATGTTTTTTTAGAAAACAGGAAAGTTAGTTATGCGAGCTGCGTTTAAAACAGTTTTAGTATAAAAGATTTATATTTCATATATTTCAAGCATACACTTGCAGTACGATCTAGCACGACAAACTATCAATATGGCTCAGAAAATCAATCCCGAATCAGCAGAAATTTGGTGCATATCGGTAAGTATTTTATGAAATTTTTATGATAAGTTTTAAATTCAATCTGTGCTTTGTCTCTGATTGTCTTATATTTTTTGGAAAAGAATGATATATTTTGGTAGTAGCTGAGATCTAATGTAAGCTGATAAAATCGAATTGATTGGAAAATTTTTGTCATTATTCTATTTATAATTTATTGCAGGCGGCAATGGCAGAAGCAGAAAATCATTATGATACGATGGATTTATATAGACATTCGCTAACTCTGAGGCCAACTGTAATTACCTTGTAATTTTAAATGTAGTCTATGTAAATTTAATATAAGTTACCTCATATGGTTGTCAGAGGTTAGTTTTCTGCTCATTTATTGGGGATTGGAAATTTCATGTTGTCTTTTATATAAATTCAGGTAGTTGTGTATTTCAGGAATTGGCAGTGAAAAAATATACATATTATCTGATGAAAAATTTAGCCGAGGGTAAACAATATAATGATGCAACGATGTTCGATTTTGATTCCATTCACGAGATTATTGGTTTGTTTTTCATTTCAGCAGTTCAAAATATTTCGAACGTTTTCGGAAGTATTTATTTCTGCTACTTACTTGTGAATCATTTTTTTTTTCAGATCTTTTATCTTTTAGGATACGTGAATTGAAAGAAGTGATATTCAGTAAACTGATATTTCAAGAAATTTTTTCAGGTGTAAGCAAGCGTACCGATGAATTTATTTTTTTTGTAAGCTTACTGGCTGAATATTTTTGGTATATGGATTATGCGATGCATTATATCACACATTGCCATGATTGGCCAAACAAAGATGTTTGCAAATTACATAAAAAACGAATAGCATTACGGAGGTTAGATTGTTAGTTGTATCAATAAAAATTACTTCAAGCTGCTCAGTATATCTCCATTCGAATTTCTATATTTTTGAAAAATATTAGGAGCCTTTATATAACTTCTTGTTATGTTTTTTTTGACCTTAAAAATTGCCATTTAAAGAATGAACAGGGATTACTTGTTTTGAAACATTATATGTCAAAGTCAAAGCAAATTTCTATGATTTTGGTTATATCTTTGTAATTTTTGTTTTTCTTTTTAGTGGTAATCAGCATTTGTTGGAAAAAACGGATTCAATTCAAAATTTATGTGTTTTATATTCATCGACTACACTTGAGATCTATGGTTTGTTCATCAATTTTTATTCAAATTATTTAAGTTGTTTAAGCGAAAATAAAATTATTTAAGCGTGCAACAAATCATGTTTCATTTTTTTGAAGTATTATGTGGTTAAAATTTCATAAAGTTACTGAATTTATGAAAAAGGAAAACTCCATGAGCTTATGTATTTGTATAAGATTAAAATTTAAATAGTGCATATGATAATTGTGCGATTAAAGTGAGTTTAATACAAAAGCCTAAGACCAAAAATAATTTTAACAATATTAAAATAATTTTGTCTTGTTACCTTCGAATACAAGTTTTATCCTTTGTTTGCAAGATATTTTTAACTAAATACTATACAATAAAATTAGTTTCTCATATGATTACTTTGATTTCTATATATAAAGACAAGAAAATAATTTCCATTTTTTATTAATTTTTCCTTGTATAGATAACAGATCAGAGAAAAATATATGAGTTTTTCTAAGTTATCGTTAACAGATTAAAGTGAATGATTTAGTAAATTAAGCTATAAAAGATATAGTTTAAGTAACGATTTTCCGAAAAATTACAGATAAGTTATTGCTCAAATGTTCGATTTATGCTCATCTTTTTTCCGCTCTCGAACAAAATAATGTTGAAGAGTTTCGTGCAATTTCGACGAATTTGACGAATAAAATACAAATCCCCCTTTTTATAGCTGCTGTCCTTTGTTTCAAGAAAGTGAGCTTTTGAGTCTATTTTATTACCATTTTATTAGTAATTTTAATTATTTTATGGATTAAGGAAATCAGCATTTTTCTGATAAAATTAAGTGATCGCTGAGCGAGGCGTTCCTTGGAAGCTTTTATAATATCACGATCTTTGCAATCATCATTTTTGCAGAAATTGAGTGATGATTTCCTTAATGTTCTGAGAGACATAAGGCCACGTCATCAGATTGTTCTCGTTTATCCAGCTTGTAAACAAAACGATGAAAATGATGAATTTTCATACAACATAAATGAAGAATTGGGTGAAAAAACCATTGTACGATATGATAATATGTCAAAGGTATGGTATCTGCATGGAATTCAAAAAATTTACAGTTTAAATTCTTCAAATTTTCGCAAAATTCTTGAGATTTTTTGTGTACTGAAATCTTGTTGAAATGAGGACAGCAACGTAAACATAGATGGATTTTAAACCGCATACGAGCATAATGTTAAGGATTATCATCAAAACATTTAATGAATGTTGATCATTATCAGTAAGGAAAACAATAGTGGTCCCACACTATTGACTATTTCTCGATTGAGTTTCTAAACTTTTAGCGGCTATGCGATCTATTGGCATTGCGCGTTGAGCAGTATCGTATAGCAGACACCACTGAAGCAACTTCACAAACTGTTGAGAAAACGTAACTTTTTCAGATGTCTCAGTCCAAATGTCTTCTGTTGAAAATTAAGTCATTTAGGTTATTTTTTTAAGCGACATGAAATAAGAATGATTTGGATGTGAATCAAAAAAAAATCCAAGTCTCTGTTATTAAGTGGGTAAGATTTTAGAAATGTATAATTGTTTTCTGTGTTTTATTTTATCATTGTAATTGTTTTTGCTTTTTTGTATAGATATTTCTCATGGAAATACCTCTAAAATTCCGTTTAAAACTTGTTGATAAAATCTAAAACTTCGATTAAAACTTGTTGATAAAATCTAAAACTGCGCAGAAGCGATGGCTCGACAAACTGAAATTTAAAATTACAGAAAGTCATATAAGTGAATTAGTAGATAAAGAGAGTAGGATAACTTAATGGTTAAAATCATAAATTTTATTTCATTACATTTATCAAATTTCATTGGACGGGACACAACTTTTGAACGAATATGTAATCAATCATTAGATTGAAGATACATTCTGTATCAAATGCTACCGAATTTTTTAACTCATTCAGATAATGCTTTCTAATGCAGCTCTAGGCAACTGTAAGCTATACTAATACAGTACAGTGAATTGCGAAATGAAGTTCAAATCACTGAACAGCTGTTGATCATCTAATTCTCAAGTACAATTAATTTAGTTTATATCTGGGAAAAGGATGCTTTTTTTTAATGAGAATGATTATATAATGTCCGAGATAATCTATGAAAAGAACAACCTAATTTTCAAAGGGGATCGGTTTTAACACCACCACCATCATTCCATCCTATCAGTACAATAAACGAAATATAGGTCGATGTTCGCTACACAAAATGTAAGGCATGAATGTGTTAATTGACCTACTATAATACTACAAAATGGAATTGTTCAAGATCACTTAATGATTTTAAACTGTATCTATATGAACAGTAACAATGTTTATGTACTGATTCTTCCTGTCTATAAACTTTTATCGTTGCTCTATTGCAGGACAAAAATTATAAATGTTTATACTAATTTGTGAAAGTATTGGATATTTCTCAATTAATCCTTTTTCACTATTTTGATCTCAAAAAGCTTTTCACTTAAATTTTAGCTATATTCTTTTGTTTGTTATAAATGAAAATTGAATGAACAGATAGCTGGAAAGAAAAATTGGCTTATTTCAGAGTTCTTCAAATTCAATAATCGAATTTTTCTCAAGTGAATTACAGAGCTCAAAGAATCTTAAGAAGCTAATTTCTCCCTCAATCCTTCAAATATATAAAAGAATTTGAAGAAAATTAATCAGTTGGAGAAAATTGTTGGAATTGTTTCTCTTCTTTTTTATGACATATTAGATTGCAGAATATTCTTGATAATAGTTATAAATTGGACTAGTGGTGAAGACTTCAGTGCATACAAAATTTGAAAAGGAAATTTGAGTAATCTTATTCTGTAAGACGGATGCAATGATTGAATGATTCACAAAAAAACTTCAAATAATTTCCTATGATTGACATTTTGTCACAAATGTTTCCGCAAATTAATTAAATGGATTTTTGTTGGTTTTTTCGTGATTTTCAAAAATTCACTGGAAGAAAATTTGATTTTGTGATCTATGTCAATCTTCAGTGTATTAAAATCAGCTGGCTTTTTAAATAAATTTTATCAACTTTGTTTATTTAATGAAATTTTTTGTTTTATTTGAATATTTCGTTTAAGTATTTAAGTAAATGAATGGAGAAAATCTCTGCCTATTTATATATAAATAACTATATAAAGTATAAGTATATAAATAGGTCTAGGTTATCGAATTTTGTGAAAATCTTGAAATCGAATTTATCCATTTAGGTATTTAAGCAAAATTACGCTTTAGCTGATAACGCAAATTTTACTTTAATAACTAAACGAATATATTTGTAAATTTTATAACTAACAATATTGATTAAGACATGCAATATATAATAGCCTTTGTTTTAATATAACTAATTAATCAATGAACTTAAACTTCTACTCATTACTTGATTATATCGAGATTTAATGCAACTAAAAAAGTTTCAATTGGATTAAATTTAGTTTCAAACAAGCATTCATTAAGTAAAATTTCATGAAATAGATATTAGTATGATGGCATTACTTCTTATCAATTCTTCAATTAATTGCACCATTTTTTGTACTTTCGAAAATATTTTTTTTTATCATTACTTATAGTGCTTTTACAAGACATCCGACTACAAATGGATATTCCGGACCGGAAACGACGCTCTTTGAAACCTGTTGCTTTTGCAGCGGTTGCATTCTCCACAATATCGGTGATGTGTTGCGTGATTACATTACCTATCATTTACAGTCATGTACAAAATGTTCAGTCATTCATGCAAAATGAGGTTGACTACTGCAAGGTAAACCGTAATTGAATTAACTGATTAGACAAATGTTTGATTAAATTATTATTATATTTATAATTGCTTGCAAATTTTGAAACTTTGAAGTGATTAATTAAGTTATGCTTACTTGACAAATAATTATGATATTCCTTCAAACTTCTGGATCAGATTAATGTTAGTATTTAGTACATACTGATATCTTCAAAACTAAACAATCATTTTTTTAAATTATTTAATTTAGTCATGTTATCACTGTGATAATTTTTAAAATTGTTTAATTTAATCATATTATCACAATGATAACTTCTTCAAAATTTTTTCATTCATATTTTATTTTGAGAAATTTGAAGAAAATGAATTTCTAAATTATATCAAAAACTTTTCAGACTCGTTCACGTGATATGTGGAAAGAAATGATACAGTTGCAAACGATTACATCTTCCGTATCTCCCACTACAACATCTCGTAAAAAACGCCAATATGCCGCAAAAAACGTAGGTCAAGAACAGGAAGTAAATCCACCGACTAGCGGAAGTTGCTGTACATGTCAAGTTGGACCACCCGGACCACCCGGTCCACCTGGACGTGATGGGCGACCTGGGTCAGTATTAAACCTCTATTTTTCGATTTCATTTCAACGTTATTCAAGAAGCTTTAATTATTTTTAAAAAAAAAAAAATTGTTTTCTTCTATCGCATTTCCTGTCAAGGTGCCTGACATTTATATTTTTCCTTTAGTTTTCCTTGTTAACCGCTAGATTTATTGTATGTTTCCACTTTGATTATTTTGTCAAGTAAGTTTTGGCACAACTGAAGTTAAATTTATTTATTGAAGAATTTTTTTAGAGCACCAGGACGACCAGGTAATCCGGGACCACCGGGACGTGATGGTAGTTTGCTTCCTGGACCACCTCCGAAACCACCCTGCCAGAAATGCCCACCTGGTCCGCCTGGACCTCCTGGACCTCCTGGACCAAAAGGTTTACCTGGACCTCAAGGAGATGCTGGCACTCCAGGTGATCTTTATTGTAACCTGAAATTGATAATTGAAAAAAGTAATTTCGGAAATTTATTCCAGTAAATGTTCTTATCAGAGATCTTTATTAATGTTATCATGTATTGTAGGAATTGATGGTTCTCCTGGTTTACCAGGACAACCAGGACCACAAGGGCCACAAGGACCACCAGGATTGCCGGGTGACAAAGGACCTCCAGGAGAACCGGGAAAGGTTGTAAATGGTGCTCCGCCTGGACCACCAGGACCTCCAGGACCTCCTGGACCTCAAGGTAGGTACAAACCACATATTTTATTTTCTACATCCACTTCCAAATCCGAATACGTGCGAAGAAATAAAAGTAATATTTCAGGACCTCCTGGACCTCCCGGACGAGATGGTCAACCGGGCAAGGCAGGTCCACCAGGACCTCCAGGTGATCCAGGAGAAAAAGGTGTGGACGGTTTACCAGGACCACACGGGCAACCAGGACCAAGGGGACCTCCAGGACAACCTGGTTCATGTGACCATTGTCCCCCTCCAAGAACTGGTCCCGGCTCTCTGCTTGAAAGATAGGAAATTTATAAGTGATTCTGTTTTTCGCCGTTTGTACTCAAATAAATCAAATAAAATCCTCCCACACGTTTTGCGTCACCCTCTGATATTCTTTCCACCGGTAAAATATAGACCAGAAGTATCACATATCATAGCCTGTCCACGAACGACCTGAATCGTCGAGATACTCACTTCTGATCAGAAAATTGCAAGAGACAACTCTTTTCAACACTCTGATAAACGAAATCAGAATTTATCAATTAATTCCAAAAAAGTTTTTTGTGTTAATACTCATATCCTTTTGCAAAAGTTTGTAAAAGTGGTGATAGGGATGGAAAAGTGGTAGGAAAAGGTGAAAGTTCACTTTCATGAACTGTAATCACTGATTGATCTATCGTTTCAAACATTGGGTTGGAATCCGTGCAACATTAGAAATTTTATAGATCGGTAAAATTTAATCAATTTTCTCAATAATAATTATGAAATTTATGATTTTCCGGATCCTTTTAGTGGTAGTATTAACTTGTTTGCATTATTCCGGATTTTTAGCTCATCAGTGATAGACGAAAAATACGGTTCAATTGGAAAGGAAAGATCTGAAATCGATAGCTGAATATTTCATGCAAATAATTATTTTATTTCTCTTTGCTAGAGCAATGGATAGCATTAAATGCCTCCGGAAAGTTTGTAAATTAAAACTCGCAGTAACAAGGAGAAAGAAAGAGAGAGAGGGAGAGAGAGAGAAAGGAGGAGAGGTGATTGGAAGTAATGCCTGAAAGTTTTAAATTCAAGTTTCTCTTAAATAAGGATAATTTCGTTAGCATGAATGAAACATTCAAATTAGCATAGTATGATAGAATTTCTTCAGTGAAATTCCGTTCTTCTAATGAAATCAATTCAGTTACTGGAAAAAAGAAAAAGGGAAACCGGAAAGTAAAAAAACAGAATGGAATTGATTATCTGTTAAGCAGGAAAATTCCTCACTTAAATGGGACATTTGCTGAATTTTCAATCTTCTTGGAAATTTCGAATTCTGTTAACATTTTATCTTTTAAAAGTTTAAAACCTCAATTGCTAATAACTTCTTATTTCATGCAAATTTCCCGGCCAATCTATTTTTCAGCTTCATTTTCTTTCTTTTTTCTAGCTTTCAACAGCTAGAATCGAATATTATTTAATTATTATCAAATTATTTTCTTTTTCGTTTCTGATAATTCAATTCAAATTTTGAATGTTCGTTTAGCAATTAAATTGGTGAAATATATATACTACAAGCTGAATAAATGACTAAAATTACTTATATTTTTCATTTCCGATAATTCAATTCAAATTTCGAGTATTCATTTAGCGATGAAATTAATGAAATATTGCAAGTTAGAATAGGTGACAAAAATTATAATTATTTATTAACGATTAATTCAGTTTGAATGTTCAAATCTTTTTTGCATATTTTTGTTGAGCAGAAAAGCTTTTATCTATTATTTATCATTTTTGATTTTACGCGCACTTTCATTGCGTCCTGCTTTTCATACTTTTTTTAAGTGTTATTGAAAAAAATTTCAATAATACTTAAAAAGAACTAATTTGCTCTTTTAAATAAGAATTTTCGTTTTGAAAAATTATGAAAAGCAAAATGAATTAAAAATTTAAATTATTTTCATTTTTAAAATCATTTTAAAAACCATTTCAAAAAATATAATTTAATTTAGACAAATGATATCAGTGCTTGATAAAAAAAGAAAAAATTATCAGCAATAAAGTAAATTGGATTTCCAGCTTTTCTTATCACTTCAAAATTAAATTAATGATGCGAATAAATTTTTTAGCTTACAGTATTGTTGATTGATTCATTTTCATTTCTAAGAAAACTTTTCAAAGTTAATTTATAAGAAAAGTAAAAGACAAAGTTTGAAAATTATATATATAACTTTTGTTGAAATTTTCTCTTGCAAATGGATAAAGAAAAATTTATTTTTTTACGATACAAATGCGATTTTACGAATGAATTTTTTTAAGTCAGGTAAGAAGAAGTAAAGTTGATTGGGAATTATTAATGAAAGATACCAGGTAAGAAAAGGTAAAGTTGATTGGGAGTTATTAATGAAAGATATCAGGTAAGAAAAGATAAAGTTGATTGG
>JABVXU010000055.1:0-42500 GCA_013365365.1 Cruorifilaria tuberocauda
TAATGCAAGTTATAATTGCAAAGTTATCATATAAGTTATAAGCTATAATTAAAATTATAATCTAATTGATTAACCTTTCTTATAATTTACTATGAACAAAGTTAGTATAGTATATAATTAATAATATTGATCATTTTCCTTTATTTATACTTCTAAATATAAAAAAAAATTATTGAGCAAATAAGTAGGCAATTATGTTGAAGTGTTATCACAAATAATAATAGTACCAATTGTTCATTAATTCACTAAAATACCAATAAATTAATGATTCATTATGAATAGATTTGGGAAAACATTTTTCAAATCTACGGAAATAATTATCTTTAAGTTTTCAATAAGTTGAAAAATAACAGAAAATATGTGTAAGTTTTATATTTATTTCGTATGCAATAAACAATTAAAGAAAATTAATAAACAATGATAATTGCATATTATCATAAAGGTAAATGATAATTATAGATTGATTGCAGATATAATGATCCATTAACAGAGGCAAATTTGTTATTTGCAAATAATCGTAACTAAAAAGAAATAAAAGTGAGATAGGTAAGACGAAAATTAATCTATTAAGTATTTATGATATCTCTTTTAAACCTTAATACTATTTTTCTTAAATGAAAAATGACAATTAACAAATGAAGAAAAACAAATAATATTAGCTTGAATTTTTTTTCCTTTGCTCTATCAAATGCAATTAATATTTTCTGTTTTCAAATTTTTGTTCAATGTAGAAACTGAATTAAAGCATAGCTTTGGAGTGACTGACTAGTTGAAAATGAATAGGTAGGTATAAGTAGATGAAATATTCAATGGTAATAGAAATTGTATACGATGAATTCTCACACATCCTGGGAATTAGTCAAAATTGTACTGAATTTCTTATATTATTCTTCACACACCGATCATTTATTCCTTATCAACTGATTACAGATTATCGCAGAAAAGAAATTTGAAATTATTAAAGTTATTAATTAAAGAAATTATTAAAGTACGTTGAAATTGAAAATTATAATAATACAGATGATTTACTTACTACTAATCCAGTCAATTCGTTCGTTTCAGTTAAAATTTTTATCTCTAACATATGATAATCACATTTGGTGTAAATTCAAGAAAATCATTTAAAAATTTAGAAATAAATTAAAAGAAATAAATTTTGCGTTATTCGTTTTTAATATCAATTTTAAGATTTTTTTATTTTTAGATAAATAATGTTTTATTGGAATGGAAATTGATGCTCCATTCACTTCTTTCTCATTCTTCGCTTCTTATCATATCATATCTGTGTTAATAACACTTTGTTGAATAAATTTAGCACTTTACTACTCAATACAATTTTCGAAAATTTTTTTTCGTTAACTAAATCACGGCATACACATATATATAGTAATATAATACTTTGAATAATAATTCCTATTTGCTTAAAAAATTTATTCAATTTCAAAAAAAAAAAGAACTAATTAATACAGTATCATTGTTGCTTCTACGTACTGTTTCACTTCAGTGTATCGTGATTAAAGATTACGTTTAATTTTTTTTTAAAACTTAATGAAATAATATACTTTGGTTAGCTAATTTTAACAAATAAATACCTATGCACGCTATCATTTTCAATAATTCATATTTATAAAAAACGTATCTAATCTAACTCGTTTCATAATCAAGCCATTTACTAATTTCAGATTCCATTTATTAAATTCATTTCGTTTCATTCAAATTAAAATACTTATCAAATTTATAGGAATGAACTAAATAGTAAAGGTGTATATCATAAATGAGTTCTGTGATTTCACTGAAAACGCGTCTGTTACGCAGATGCGAGATTGCGTTTGGCCAAAAGATGCAATTGAGTAATTGTTTAAGTAATTTGGCAGCTTTGCTGGCATTCGAGAAGCAAGGAATTCAACGATGCCCTGCTTATCTTTCTTGTATGTCATTTCCGTCTTAAAATTTTCAATTTTCATTTGAATTTTATAATCATCTAAAGTTATCAGATAAAATTTTTGTTAACAGCAATCAATAAAGAAAAAGAAAATTGCACATTTTGTATGATAAATGATACAATGATAAGTTTATTGATACAATTATGATAAATTTAAAATTACACTGTTATTACAAAAATAATGTTTCAATGGAATTCTTTTAAGGAAGTTTAGAAGAAGCAAAAATTGAATTCTTATGAAATATTTGACAAAACATTATTTCAAATACTTTCAAGTTATAATTACTTATTTCTTTTTCATTGGATACCTTTTTATGTTTAGAAAAATTAAAAAAATGAAAATTAACTTTTAAAATTATTTAAAATTTTAGTACCGCAATATGTTCATAACAGTGGTTATGATAGCGCCTGCGGCCGGGTGGAAAGGCAAATCAATCAATTCGCAATGCCAATATTACAGCTATTATGTCTTTCCGGAAATATCTTAAATTTGCTCATTTATCGATTACCTTACTTTCAAGGTAGCACATCGGTTCATTTTCTTAAAGTTAAAGCTTATGCTAATTTGGTATTTGTGGAATCTAGAATTTTCGAGGTTAGTTTTTAAAATTTTATTAAAATGATACAGTGATAAATAAAATTTTTGTTTTTTTCTCACTTTGCAATTTCAACTTTTCCAAATTTGATATCATAAGCAAAGTTATATGATGATTAATATCTGTAATATTTCAATTTTTCAAGCTATTTAAACGTTTAAAATTAATATTTAAAAAAATTCAAATAATTTTTTCAAGGTGATACATGCATGGAATTTGCACGCAGATCCTTCATTTGAAACGTTTTATTGGTACACAAAACCATATGTCATTACAATAGCTAGCATAAGTGGTACAATATCTACCTGGTTCGTCTAATACTTTAATTTCATTTTTTTTTTTGACGAATTAAAATCAAGTTTGAAATGAAGTAATGATGATAAGTTCCTCTTTGATGAAGATATTTATCACATTATTCTAAATCAATATCAAATTTCAATTAATTTTAATCTTTGAAATTCAACTGTACTAAATTTAATTCATTACATTTCAAAATTCTGTGATCAAATTTTAATTATTGAAACTAATTTTGATTTTTTGAACTTCATATACTGAAATTTGATTCATATATTAGTTATGATTATTAGTTTAAAAGAAAAATTCACAATCCTACAAGCGTTTTCTTCAATAACACCTTTATTAAGAAAAAAACTACACAGCGATAATTCTGCTAATTTCAGGATGACATTAATGATAACAATTGAAACAATGTTCTGTGTATTATTACCATTTCATTTTCGTCAAATTTGCACAAAACGAATAAGTTTAATAATATTATTTGGCTGTATTCTATGTAGCATTTTCTTGCATACACCATTTTTATTCAGTCAAACAGTTATCAGTAGTCCGATATTGAAGGAAGTGGAAAATCGACAGCACAATAGGTTTGTGGGAAAAAGTTTAAAAAAAAAAAGTTCTCATTTAAATTTACTCTTTCAAATAATGTATTCCAAATATATTTCACTAATTATTTCAATGTAATTAAATTTGAAATATTTTATCAGATGCTACTGGATCCCAAATCAATATGTTATGCAAGCATATAGGGGACTATTTTATGAGTATGTACAAAAAACGTATTATTGGTTACAAATAACACTTTCAATTGTTATTCCAAATATTGCTATGCTTGCCTGCTCGATATTAATCGTCATGCAATTTAGTTTCAAGGTAATTTATTTATTTATTATTATGAGCATATAAAGTGTACTACTACTACTACTACTAGTATCTGTAAGAAATATACTGTAAAAAGTATACAGTACACTCAAATTGATTATTTTATAAGATATGATGAATTAATTTTTGATGAAGCTATAATTTTTGTCTATACCTGAAATGATTTTTGTACAAAAACTACAGAAATAATTAAAATTTTCACTCAAACAAACTTTAGAATCGCGGCGAATCATTTAGTCAACGACGAAAATGTGTGATAAGGATGACAGTTGCGACAACTTTATCACATCTTTTATTAGAAGGACCTGCACTGTTAACATTTGCTGCTGTTGCAAGGAAAGGTAATTATTTAATTGACCTTATTGAATCAAAAAAAAAAATTTCTATTCGTTCACTAGCATATATACATTAATAATAAATAAAATTCCTCCTTTTTAGGTAATTTCAATTTTCATCATCACTGAGTGTGTTAATCATAAAATCCAAAATCGAAATTTATTCACAATCTAATTTTCTTCTTCTATTTCATGATTTATGATATCTAAACCTAGCCTAAGCATAATCCTAAGCTGAAATTGATATTTTTAAAGTTCAATTTGTTCAATGAAACTCTAAAAGAATTTTATATTTGTTGAAATAATTAATGATACAGTTTACATTTGTTCAAAAAGATTAATTTGATATATTTAAAACTTTTCTTTCTTCACTTTATAGGCGCAGATAGTTCAAATCATGGCTATGATATTTGTTTATTAGCACATGGCAATAATTTGCTATCAGTAATTAATGCTGCAACGCCATTCTTCGTATTCCTTGCATTCAATGAACAATTCCGTCGTATGTCATTGGTATTCATGCAAGTTCATTTCGTACCCCGAAGATTCATGAAGAAAGTATCTGTACCGTCACAAAAGTTACAAGATGTTAGCACATCCGTAAAATTAATTAATAACACCACTTCATATCCAAATAATTATACACATTTGTAGAATAATAGTAACACTAATACACCTGTACTTTCTTAAAATGCATCTTCATTTTGCTTTTTTTTAACAAGATGTCGAGAAATCCGAAATAATTTTACAATATAAATTGATTTCTATGATTAAAATAATTTGTATAATTGTAATTTATGATGAAAAAATTATTTTTGATAATCTTTGTCAATGTTAATTTTAATTTCTTTATCATTTATTGTTAAATGAACATCATTGATAATTATTGTTTGTTAAAATTATGATAACATCAAACAGATTTGCTCTCTCTCTCTCTCTCTCTCTCTCTCTATATCTGTTATAGGTCTGCATGATATATCAATAATTTATCATTTATCTCACATATGTCTAGATGATCTTGATTAATTTTATCTCATCCACATGTGATTTCATTGACTTCATAAACGAAATAAGTATGCAAATTGAAAGATAGTAAAAGATAATGATCACAGTGATTTTAAGTGAAGAAATGGGGAAAAAAATTGTTTACGAGCATAATTTTCCTTGGTACCGCTGTCAACCTTTTTTTCTACCTTCTTTAATTCCTTCATTTTATCCTTTCATTATATTTCGTTTAATCTATTGATGGTAATTTTTTTTTAGAAACGATTTCCTTTTAATGGATTTGCTTTATTCGATAAACAACAATTGTTCATTTTTTTGCTTCATGCTATTCAAATAAATAAGCTTTTCATCTTGACTGATCATTATTATATCTTAGTTTTTTTTTCCTTTCACAATTTAGCATTGTTACTTATGATCAGCAGGAATGCTAATTTGTGTTGCAAAATTAATAGATTTCATTTATACTTTTAGATTTTTAACATTCAGGTAAAATTTTCAAATAGGGGTGATAACTTTTGCAATACAAACAGTCATTATGATATTAAAAAAAAACGAGCATAAAATTTTCAGTAACTATAAACTTAAGGATAATAGCTAATTTCATTATAAACTTAAGAACACTAGCCTAACTGCATATATTAAGATACTAATTACTTTATCATAGTAAAAAAGATATGGTTTACGCAAGAAAGAATATATCCCTATTATCAGTCCAAATCATTACAAGTATGGAAGAGAATTCATAATTTGATTTTTATTTTTATACTTTCCTATGCTTCCGCTATTCACTTAAATTCTCAAACTTTCTTGTTGAAGTTATCTAATAGCTGTAGTATAAAAGTAAGTTTAAAAACAAATCATGAAGCATAGTTGTTAATGCGATGTAAACAATCAAAAAACAGAGAACAAAAAAATTCCAAGATAGATTTATGACTACTAAATTAGCTTAGAATGATACTATTACAAAGAGAAAAGTAATCGATATTGAATATTCAATGAAAATATGTAATTTTTAATGATTGCATTATTAATATTGGCTGATCAAAATCAAAGTATAATAATATTAAATGAAATTGGTAATAAGTACACACAATCGTCTGATGAATTTATCAAATTATCGCAAAAATCATTCCAACGTTATAACCTATTCTCTAAAGCGCAAATTGGTCGACAATAATGTTCAAAAATGGAGTATTTAATTAGTGATAATTCAATATTTATCACTTAAAAATCTTTATAAGGCAAAAACTTGCCCGATAACACAAGTGATACTCGATCACCTTGCTCATTTTTTTCACGTGCAACGGTTAGATTAAAATCAATTGCACTCATTATACCATCACCAAATTCTTCCACAATTAGCTCTTTAATTGTAGGTCCGTATACTGATATCACCTGAATTTTTTATCATATGATAATTTAATCTTTTCTTTCTCTACCATGTGAAAAAAATCTTTCACTTGTAATATTTAATTTACACAGATCTATATAACATTTTACAAATTTTGATATAAGGATGATTCATTTTAGGTTACGAAATTTTGCTCAGATCAATAATAATAACTTTTCTCACTTCCATTACTGCCATAAATTTCTTCTAGCAGTAAAAAATTACAGATAGAAGAAAATTTTTTTTAAATCATAAGCAAAATAAGTAAGCATAATTTATTAGCAAAGATGTGAAATAACCTCATGCAATCGATAAATAAGAGGATCGGAAGAAATTCCCGGTGTGCCTCTTTGAGAGACTGTTTGAAGCCATGACAGAGCGCTTTCTGGTAAATCAAATATCTCAGCAACTTTTTCTGCTTGTTCCTTCGTCATGGTCATTTGACCTAAGCATGCTGCAGTTGTCCATTCTTTGCTTTTGCCAATTTTCTCAGCTACTGATTTCCATGTGACACCTTTTTGAACTTTTGTTGCCAAAATAAGATCGGTTACGTCTTTTCGAGATTTCATCACATCCACGGAGATAATTCTAGAAATTCTCACTAAAGGAAAAAAAAATTTGTTCAGAATTACGCTTATAAAAATTAAAAATTGTTAAATTCAAGTAGCTACTTGCTTGCTTTGCTATCAAATTAAAATTTCCAATCATCTCAAAATCATTTCTCCTAAGATAATTGCATTAAAAATGAAACTAATAAAGAAATCAATCACATATATACTCGTATGTAATTGATTTGTTTATCAATTTCATTCTTAATATCCCAGAATTATTAACCTTAAAGGAGTGAAAGTGCAACTAACACTACTGAAATAATCAAAGAAATTATCATATAGAGTTAGACTACATCAACTAATAAAGTATGAATTCTATGAGATGACATTAAAGACTTAATGATATAGGCCTTTTATTGTTTTATTTTAATATAATTCGTGCTAATATTGTTCTAATAGCTTAAATATTTTTATATTCTTGGCTTGAAGTTAACATTAACAGTACAGTTAATACTTTTACAAATAAAATTTAATTAGGAAAAATTAAGTGATTAAATAAATATATACTTTTAAATGTTTTTTTTACATAATTAAATCAATAAATTAAAGTAAAAGGCAAAATTTGACTCAATAAAAGTAAAACAAATATCTAATAATTTAATAGAAAGTTTATTGAATTAAATCAATTTACCCGGATCCTTCGAGAACATTTGCAATGCTTCGTCTCATCTTTCCAGTAAAATTTATCTGAAACTTATCTGCTAAGGATGATAACAGAAACCAATAAAAGAGTGATAGAAGAAGTGGGAGAGTAAAGAATTTTAAAAAATAAGAAAGTTATGAAGTGAGCATAGAATGTATTTTAAACAAAATATTTTTTGTGTAAAGGAAAATGAAAAAGATGTGAGAAGAAAGTGAGGAAGTTGTGCACACAGCTAACTGATAACAAATGTTTTTTTTTCGAGATAATTGCAATTTAAATTTTTAAACAGTGAAGTTAAAAAGTACTATAGCAATTAATTTTATTAATTGTAATATTAATTTAAAAAAAAACACTTTCAACTGAAAGTAAAGGAGAAAAAAAAAACGATATTAACGATATCGACAGATACAGATAAGTTATTTCAGTAAAAAAAAAGAAGAATGCATTAATGAAGAAAGGAAAAGATTGTCAATCATTTAATAACACAAACGAAGAAGAAACTTTTTCACTTTAACTCTGTCAATCTTCTCTATTTTTCATTTTAAAAGGGTAATTAAGAAAGGAGCATCAGAATAACAATCATTACTAAAAAGATTCCTAAATTAATGGATTCTAGTCGTTTCCTATTCTTATCTTATCATCGCCATATCAATGCTTGCGCTAAAAGAAATGAACTCATTCACTTCTCGACGAAACAAATAAAAAATTGATGTCGTGCCATTGACGAAAAAAGAAAAGAAAAAAACGATGAAATTAGAAATATTTTTTCGATAACATTGAAGCTTAAAATTTGTGATTTATGAGAGGAAGGAAAAAAAAAAGAAAAGCAACTGTTTTACTGTTTCTTAACTTTTTTTTTTTCTAAATACTTCTCTAACAACGATCTTATTTGCACTTATAAGGTTAGCAAATTACAAATCAATAAATAATAATTACCTTACAGTTTTACATAAAAGTAAATTAAATCGAACGATTTTCCACTTCAATTGTCAATTTTAATAACTGAATACGATGTAGTAAATCGCATCAAATGATCAAATTCGATAAACATCTCTGTTAAGAATTCATGTAAATATGAAATTTCTTGAAGGATTGATGGCTTCAAGAATTCTCGGATAATTCTATCTTCTTCAAATATAACAGAAATAATGGAGTGATATCGATTGCTCAATTGCTATTCGTCGATTTTTGGATTTCTATCAAGATACTTTCAAATATTCTCTTCTCTTTTTTTGCCTTTACTTTCGTGACAGTTTATATAGAGTATACTATTTTTTTTTCTTCTTGAAAAATTGCATTTTATTGTTTTTGTTTTTGTTTTTTTTTTTTGACGGGTAGTTTACAAATAATAATCTTTTACATATAGCTGTGAACAATTGAACGCTCATGGATGAACGGAGAGACAGCTGAACAAACAAACTAAACAATAGTAAAATAACTTTTTCCTTTTAAATGATGCTTTACATTTGACATAAAATAACACATTCAGAAGCTATTACTTCTTCCTATTTATCCTATGTATGTATGTGTGTGTGTGTGTGTGTGTGTGTGTGTATGTCACATTAATAAATCATAAATCATGGAATTGTGTGCATTACACACTTCTCGTTGATAACATTGAATGGTGAAAATTTGAAATACCCAAAAATCATTAAACATTCAAGCAATAATGCCAAATGTTGTAAACTGATAAAATGTTATCGGAAATCATCCGATTTATCAGGAGAATATAGATTAACATTTTCTGAGATGCTCACTTATTTCATATCGGCACTTTGCGGTATTGCGGCATCTATTGTCTAGTGGATGAGCAGGAACTTTGCATTCCTACACTTCGAGCAGGGCAACAGTAATCGTTGTGATAATGGTGGTGCTAGGACCCGTAGTAACCCCTCCGCCCCGAGAAATGTAATGTCAGTTGGTAGACGCTAAACCCCGGGAGTTCAACTCTCGTTTCCTTCATCATGTACGATGTCCTTCCTTTTCCTCTCCTCTCATCTCTTCAATCTATTTCAATTGACACTATTGGCACTCTCATTTCAACTCTTACATTACTAATGTTTCTGTAGGTTACCCATTCAATAAATAAATCTCTTTTTTTTTCAATATCATATCATTTTAGTTCTTTTATAGTTAAACACTATTGCTTAAATGTATGAACAGGTAAAATGTAAAGAGTTGATTAGACGCATAGAAAGGTACTGTGATAATATTAGTTAAGCGTATGATTTGTATGGCAACATTGTTGATTTATAACGTCGTAATGCATTTTTTATACGGTGAAATTAATTGATGACGGATGCTATACGATGCAAACTTCCTTGTCTCTGCCCTGTGTCTGTCATTGTACTAAACAATAAAAAGTATTGTCTTTATGTATTATGTAGTTAATGTAATCGATAAGCACAATAAGCATATGTTATATTCATAGTTTTCCACAGAACTCGAAGACTGCTTTAACTGTATTGATTTTCAGATTCTGGTTAATATGTATTAATGTACATATGAATATTATTGCTCATTAGATTTGTCATCGCTGCATTTAAAAATCGTTTATTGCAAAAGCATCTTTTTCAGAAAAGGTTACCTCACTTTGTTTCCTGAAACTAATTCCTTCATGAAAGTTTAGATGTTGATTTGGTATTTCTACGGGTAGGCAGTAAAGTAAGGGTCATAGTTTTCTGGAACTAATGAACTGAAGCTGTGTGAATTTTCAAGGTAATCACTCTCAACAGCTTATCGCTACTTATTATTGGAAACTACCGATTTATCGCTGCTAGTTTATTCGTCGTGGGAAATTAAATTTATCGATTTTTCGACCTTCTATTTCTGTAATCGCTCAACATGCGTATATGGTTTGCGTTTGGTGCGCTTTTTGTGTTTGCAGGAGCAGATCAAGTTGATCCACTTACTGATAAGGACCATTTCAAGGTTTCTCTTCTAGTTATATTGTTTATACACCCACAGTTTTTAGAATTCCAAGGTCCCATATGAGTTGGTAATTGATAGCTACACATGCTATATTAACTAAGTTCTTTTTCTTTGATTTAATTTTCCCAAAACATTATAATTTTAAGGCTGGCGGGCATGACAGTAGATTTGATCAGGAAGCCTTTCTTGGTAAGGATACTGCTGAATCGAAGGATGTTGTAAGCAAAGAACGTCTTGCGTAAGAATTTATTTTATGGCCGTCGTTACCTAAAGAATGTATTAATTTGCTTTAAGATTCCGTATGATACGTATGAGAGTAAAACTACATACTGGATATGGCTGCATGCCTCTGTAGAAATATAACATGTATATAGATAACAAATAGCCTGTTAAACAGTATCCGAAACTGCTAACAAATCCATATGTTTGAGTATAGCATTAAATTGAATTTCAGGAAGTTAGTTACGAAAATGGACGTAAATGGTGATGGCTTTCTGGAGGAATCTGAACTAAAAGATCACATCGATTTTATGCAAAAACGATATGTAAATAATGATGTTGATCGGACGTGGAAAAATTATAATGCAGAGAAAGTGAAAGATGGAAAAATCTCATGGAAAGATTACGTGTAAGTGACGCTAATCCGTTCTAGCATGTCTTAGTTGAAGCTAAATAAAACAAAGTGCTGAAATTTCAGAGAAATGGTTTATGGTACAGTGAAGGAAGGACAAGAGCTAAGTCCTGAATATCAAAAAATGATAACACGTGATGAAAGAAGGTGGAAAAAGACTGACCATAACTCGGATGATATGCTTGATCGAGATGAATATGGGTGTTTTATGCATCCTGAGGACTGCGATCATATGCGCGATGTTGTTGTTCAGGTAATTAGGAAGTAACAAAACGGTAACTGTATAGATTTTTGAAGTATAGAAGCCAACCGAGTTTTAACGCACGTACATATAGTTTATAAAACGCAGAGCTCTGTTAACATCTTTCAACTTTTATTTCCAGGAGACGCTCGAAGATATTGATAAAAACAAAGATGGATTTGTAGATTTGGACGAATATATCGGTAAGTCCACCATCACATGTGCATAATGCTTTTTTGTGGAGAAATGGTTCTTCCAACTTTTTTACAGGTGATATGTACAGACCGGAAGACTATCCAGAACTGAATGGTAAAGAACCGGAATGGGTTGCTAGTGAAAGGCAGATGTTCAAGGAACATAGGGACAAAAACGGTGACGGCAAATTGGATCAAGTATTACTAAAAACTATTCTCTTATTTAGAAAACTTCGCATTACTTTTTTTCTGCATATTCAGTAGATTAATTTTGCTAACCAATTTTTAGGATGAAATGAGAGACTGGATAATGCCTATAGGTTTCGATCATGCTGATGCAGAAGCAAAACATTTAATTGGTATCGCCGATGAAGACAGAGTAAGTTCAAGACGTGTGTGTAAGGTGTTATGTATTTATTGAGTAATGTTTCTATATACTATTCGTTCTACTCCAGTTTATTTCGAAAATTGAACAGAAACTGCAAAAATGAGGTTATAGTTATAGCCATGCTTGGAAGTGATAATGATTAAAGTGGAAGTTTGCGAGTTGGGATAGTTCACTAACTTCATAAATGTTAGGATACTTATCCGGAGAATGCATTCTCTAAATCTATTATTTTTGCAGGACGGAAAGTTATCTCTAAAAGAGGTTCTGGATCATTACGACACATTCGTTGGGTCACAAGCAACTGATTACGGTGAGCAACTACATAAACATGATCCTGCTGAACTTTAAATAGGTAATGAAATTAACGTCAGTTTGACATGTCCACACTTTTTGAAATCTAAATTGTTGTGTGACCATTGTTTTTTGCTACAATGCTCTTCTGCTTAACTTATGTGTGAAGTTCCATAATTCGATATGCATTATGATGACCGGCCAGTGACAAACTAACAAAATATTTGCAAATTACACCCATGTAAGGCTTCTCTAAACCAAAAGAACTACGAGGATCTTGTCAATTTTCATTGTAGTGTTTATATTACTTATACTTGTTGCTTTGTTACTCTGAGCTAGTGTTTCTGCTCTTTAAATCTCTATTTTCCAATGCGTGATAAATTCAGTAATATGATGATCTGGATTGTTATGTCGAAGTGAATTAGGAAGTTGATTATAATTTGCATTCTCATAAGCGAGGAAAGTTGAAGTCGAGAAGAAAACTTAGATCGGGAAAAAATGTGATTTCCTGCTGGTTGAAATTAATATGCTATATCTTCCAAAAATAGAAGCAATATATATATGAGTATTTTATACAAAGCAACAATAATAATATCACATCAAATTTGCACTCATATCTACCAAATTGTATTGATGCAATAGAACAATCAGCACTATATTTTAATAATCTAGTAAATGATATCTGAAGTTTCAAATTCAGCAAACGTTTATTAAATGGAATTATTCGAGTTGTCATAACGATTCACCAGTTTAATTTGGAAGCATGCTGGAAAAGCCTTTATTTTTCTCATTCAATTATTTCTGATTCATAAGTCCTAATTTCTATTATTTAATACATTATTTAATATTTAATACATGGAGCAATGCAGATACGACACACAAACTCATATGAAATGTCGAAAAAACATTTTTTCTCGAAGCAAATATCAGCATGTTTGCGAGTAAGGTTTGCACATCAACGCGGTAGTTGACGAATAACCGCCCCAGCTGCCACTTTTAGAAGATGGGAATTGCTGGAAACCGTTGGATCCATCGTTGATTTGTACCATCTGATGACCACATCCACGATACATCACTGCTGGGCGTACCAGCTGCAATACATTCATTTTATACCGTACAGTAACGATATGATGATAATTGAAAAAATGATTTGGAATGAACAATAGGAACAATATGTCCAGACAGATAACAACCTTTTTACCTGCAATGTATGTGAAAGAGCAGAGAGCTCTTTACTCTCCAGAAGATCATACATTTTTGCAATAGCATACATATGTGCTATAACCAAGCCGTACTGAGACCGCAAATTCAATGTAGCTAGCTGTTCCCAGTGATTTGTGTATAGATGCCCGCAACTATGCCACAGTAACCGTATTAGACGACGGCAATGATTTTCAAAATCATTCGAAAAAGCAGATCCTGAAAGAATGTTCAATATCATAAATATTACAAGAATTTGACAAATGGTAAACGTTTCTTACAAAAGTAAGATTTTAAAATTTCACCATATTTGGTCGGATAAAGTCGCTCATCCTTTGCACTTTTTTCGCAGAATGATAATACACAATCGATGTATTGCATAGCAGAATATGGATGATGTTTCCTTCTTTCATCAATCCAATGCGCTTTCCTGTAATCAAACAAACCTCAAAAATTAATTGCAAATATTTATATACGAAATATTTCAATACTAATTTCCTTTTTGAACTAAATGTAATCATCATATGATAACAATATCACAAAATCTTAAGGCGGTTTACACAATTCTAGTAACATTTGTGGTTATAAATTCTGTCCTATGAGCTATAAGTGATAAAAAAGTGGACATTAGCAGTGGAAAGTTTCAAATTCGAAAACATAGCACTGGATCTAGGCAGATAAAATTTGTCGCATATGTAAGGATTTTCCTATTCATTAAAAGTTGCGAAGAGTATGATGATACGAGACTTACGGAACACCTGGATAGGACATAATAGGACATGAAACCGGAGTGCAAACTTCTGATATTGTTCCACATAAAGCATTTACATTTTCGAACAGAGATAGTGCTGAAATATGTTCTCAGTAGCAATTTCAGTTAATGACTTATCAAAATCATAATTATCTAGGTTTTAAATGTATTTATTAGCGACAGCCATCCAATGCAAAAACGATAGACGCATAACTTACTATGTGTAGCCAACCATTCATTTCTGTCCATTCCCTGAGGTAGCTTCGAAAGTCGCCTAATCATCTGGAAATGATTAATTACTTTCTGCTTCTTGCAAAACTGATTTTGTTTGGGAATGCTCTGCTTACACATCGAATATTTCTACCCACATGCAGATATTTTACATGGTACCTTCCAGTGAACCTAAACAAATCTCCTAGATATTCACAATAGATGAAATAATATCAGAATTATGTAGCGAAACAACACTTACTTCATCATCGAAAGAGTCACACACTCCCATTTCAGATAGTGCTTTACGTTTACAGTTCGGAGCATGGATACATGTGGTAGCATTTTTCCCTCCACTTGATGACATATGTCGTGTTAAACGACATCTTTCATTCACACCTTTACGCCTCGACCTCCTGAAAATGATTACATTGGATTTCAATTTATTCTGAAAAATTATCCTCATAATAGTAATTCCTTGTCAGATGTGTAGTCAAAGAACATTGTGCTTACTTTAGCTTTCAAAATATAAATATTACTGCAATATCACAAAAGAAAAAAGCTTCAGTTGCCGTAATTAAAAGAATATTTCTGTCAGATATTTGACCGAATCCATAGATTGAACAACTGGGCAAACAGCACAATTAATAATAATTAATAATTAAAGACAATTTCGTCCAAACAAGTTAATATTTATTTGATGGATACTTAATTAGTGGACAGTCAAATCTGTAGAAATCAACTCCAAAATTATGAATGAATTAAAATAAATTAAATTAGGAAAAATTAAATTAAATTGATAAAGTGTGATAAGGTTAAATAATAAATATAAAAGAATGAAGTGACGAACTGCTTGCATTATCCGAACTGTGCAACTCCAGTTATCAACTGGAAAAGTTATATGCAATATTTACGTTGTGTACATAGCACTGCGTTGCCATTTTTTAATGTGCAATCTTGATGATTTGAAAAGTATACAACTCAAAAAATTGTTAGAAAGGAAGCTGGACGTGTAGTTTGACTCGTCGATTCTAAATGATTGATACTCTTTATGATTAATAAATGAGGGAATAAAGTAACAAAAAATGAACTCACGTTGCAAATGAGACGATATTAGAGAGGAATATTTTAGCAAGGCAACAACCATCCTCGCTAACATCTTTAGATGAATGTCTTGATAAGGTGCTTCGTTTTGCATGTGCCTGCGGTTTCACATTTTCAGCAGATACTCCAACTGACCCACTTCCACCAGCTCTTTCCGTATTCGGATATTTTTCAGTCAATATCGATGTTACATCCATAACTACACCTAATTAATAGGACATTCATTAAAGATACTTAACTACCACAAAGCAGGTTTTCGGTCATTACTATCATTTAATAAAGCCTGTTATAAAACATTCCGATCATTTTCAGTTGCACGATACTCTCTCTACATCAATGTTATTAATTTCCCATTTCTGCATAACTTATCAGTGATGGCTATTATGTTTAGTGGTCCACTTCTGACGGACATAATTTTTCTGGTTTCTGCCCATGTTAAATGAATAATGCAACGTGTCAGTACTTTTGCAAAGTGCTACAGTCTTTTGTCAGCAAAGTGCCAATTAGTACCATTAGACACCATTAGACAGAACCTTATTCATACAGCTTTGCGCTTATCGAATAAATTTGGAAGGGAAATACATTTTAAAAAAAAAGTGTATTTTGACATGAACGTTTACACTTTAATTGTGTCGCTTTTCGGATTCATTAGCACTTTCGAAAACGATGGAAACGTCCCTTCAGATGCCTTTCCATATATATATATATATATGTATAATCATGCTTAGCGCCCATCATGCAAACAAAAAATGAGGTATAACCAGCCGCAGTAAGAAAAAATCGATATCCACCTCCCCAATCAATTAGAAATTTGACCAAATTTATAGCGAAAGGCAAAAAAACAAGCTCGAAAAAAAAGAAAAGCGGCAGAACCGGAAAGCTTAAATGTGTTTGTGCCCGATATTTTTAACCCTTTGTTTGACTAACACCAATCTAGCTTTTTCATGAACATAAAAATTATCAGTTGCTCAAACCAGCTGTTCTCTTCAAGTATTGAAGTTTTTGAATGTGAACCTTCAGTTTTCGGACATTGTGTGAATGTTATCAGGGACAGTTAATGATTCTTCTTGGAAATATCTATGATTTAATATGAGAGTTGAATGAAGAAGAAAATAAACACTACCAGCTTTTCTATAACATCAGCAGAAAAAGTGAATTTTCAGCATTTCTTTCACGTACTAAAAACATATATCACAAATTTTATCTCTCAGAATCAAAAACCCAAAATTTAAAAAAAATTAATTCAAAAAAAAAATCTGCCTAATATAAACTAATGAGAAATCAAAGAGAATATGGTTTTCTACCGCTCCATTAAGTTCCGATCCTTTCGATTTTTAACTTCAGTTCTCCAATCTATAAGGAAATAACCAGTATAGATCAAGGATACGAGGAACGACATCTCATCCCAATCAATAAGCAACGATGCATTTCGTTAATTATATTGACTAGAACAACAGAAATAGAGATGCTACTATTGTCATATCCTCGGATTCACAAAAGCATGACGTCTTCATCACTTGTTACTACATATATATATATATATATAAGCATACAGTTACATCGATACCTTAGATGTACAAGCTTTTGGAAATAATTTTCAGTAACTGAATTTTCAGTAACTGATTGGAAAGGCCAACTACACTAATACTTTGAATGAAGAGAAATCGGAAAAAATGTGAATGCTCTTCCAGAACGATCTAAAAAGCCATATTTCTTATTATTTTTGGAGTTGAAATTTCTTCCTTTTATGATGAATCTAAAAATTACTGTCAGTAAATGACCTCATACGACTTTTTTTAAGAAAGGCGGGAAGATAACAAATCAAAAATCTGCTATAAGCCCATTAATAAAGGATAAAAAATTTAGAAGCAATTATATTGAAAATTAAGTTGTAATAAAATCAGTTGTTTTTCTCAAATTTTCAGTGGAACAGTTATATGAAATAAAAGTAATTACTAATGCAGTTTTGTATTTTTATAGAAATTATGGACTGTAGATGAATAGCAATGTTGACTTTCAGTAAGATAAATTATAGTAGAAATATTTATTGAATAAGTATTTTAACAAAGCTAAAATAAGTCAAATAGGTAAAAACTAAAATTAATAGGTCGTGATAATTATATCGATGTCCCCGTAGGGGGTAATAGTACAGCTTGCAAGAGTAAAGTGAAATGGTCCTTCTCAACAATGAAAGCAGAAATACTCCAACCATTCTCCTCTTCTCTCGGCCTTTATCAATCACTCATACAAACGGGAACATATAAGAACCAAGAAAAAAAAATTGCCTGTAGTGAGAGGAAATTATCAAACACATTTCATCCAAAACTAATAGTAATACCACCGTTTCGACACCAATGCTGATCTTAATAGTTGAGTGAGAGTGAAGGGACTGTCATCAGCGATCGTTCACCTGAGAATACACTTCACAAACACAAACACATACATACATACGCAACGCACAACCCAGTATTCAGCGCTCTCAACTGAGAACAGTGAAATGTGAATTGTCACATGTGCATCCGGTATCGTGACATCAACTACGACAGGTATGTCACTTTGGCATGGAAAAATTGCACATTTTGATTCGGTACTTTCCATACTACCTTAAACATAACATTGAAAATAGATGGTTTGCCTATAGATGATGATCTTCAGCTTTTCTACTTATCATGCACTGTTAGTCCAACTCATATGTAAACGAATTTCACAGTTCCTCTTCTTGTTATGTTCTTAAACAATAATTAAATTTTTTTTTTCTTTTAAATCCCTCTTTGTTCTAGTTACAGGAGTAAACGAAACAATGCTATTCTTGCATCCCATGCTATTCTGTTAGTTTGAAAATGCGAAATTATCCAGTTTCATCATATTGTCCAGCTAGTAACAGTCATTGAATACACTTAATTTCCTGTAAATTCACTTTAAAAATTGCACAACTGTAAATTTCATTCCACGAATTTTCTATATTGCCACGTTTACTTTTCATCAATACATTTCAAAAATTCCTGACACTCTTTAACTCGGTTTAAATCAGTATGATTCTTATTCTACATAATTGATCCCTGCTAAAACTCATAAGCAGCAATTGGTCCATTCTTTCGCATTTTATAGATTGTATTTTTATTCGAAATGAATTCATTGGTTTGAAGAATATGAGGTTGTTAGGAAAATCAGGAAACACAAACATTATGCCAGGGAAACATGCGATATGGTATTTATTTTTGAACAAAGATTATAGAAATCTTTGGATAAATGTGAGTGCTTAGATTTCTTCTCTGAAAGCAAGGAGGAAGGGAAAAAGCGAAATTTATTAATGAAACTGAAGAGAAGTGAGGGAAGCATTCAACCGACATGTTTGATCTTTAAGGTTCTCACAGGTTTAAATTATTAATACTTACCTATGGAAATTTGTCTCCTTCAAAAGACTTGATACGAATCCGATATAGAAGTTAAAGCAAGTGGACTTATTTACAAGAGCAATAAACGAATACAAGCAACTAATGTTACTAACATAAGCAAGTTGTTGCAATAAGCATCTTACTGATATCAATTAATGATATAAACAAATGACAAATGAATGTGAAAAAATACTGTTAGAAATATAAAAAGCATCTTTGTTAGTAAGTTAATATTCAATTCCACACAATCCTTACAAATAACTCAACATGGTATCCTTTATCAGGCAATATTAAGAAGACTTACTTAGTTATCCACTCGACCGTATCACGAAGATAATCCGGAAGAAGCCGGTCGAGCCGGCTATTGATTTTGCTAGATGCCATATAGCAAATGCAGTCAATTGGCACCGGCGAAATCGGTACAAACACGCTGAAAATACAGAGTACAGTGAACAAATCAGTAATCTATTTGAATCATAATACGAAATCATAATGAACGTTATTATTCCTGACTGTAAAACAATGGAAAAAGTTTTCACAAAGATTACCACCAATCGCGGGAAACTTCCAACAAGAATATAAGCCCAGATGATGTTAAAATAAACTACCAACATACATTAACAGACGACAGATCTAAGAGGATGGGAGAAGGATGATTGAAGCCGTAACTTCGGTAATTTGCGGATATGACTGATATGATGTGATCTATCCACATAAAATTCAGGATTCAGGGATGTCGTCTGATCTGGCTAATTGTTCAGAGCTGTGAAGAAGGAAATGTGACGCATTGTTGCTACTATAATGCACACGGTAAATTTTCTTATTAAGCAAAAAAATACGATCTTCAAGATTGTTATATTTTTATTTTTTTTAATATTACAATTCATCAAAATTTTACTCTATATATTTTTTCCTTTTAGACGTAATATCATCATTTTTACTATCGTAGATTAGTGGAGGTAATTTCGGTGCTTGTATTACCCACTGATTCATTCTCTTCCTTCTTACCGTTATATTTTTTTGATGAAATTCTTACCATTTGATGGATTTTGACTAGAAAACTTTGTAATATTTCTTGTCATAAATGGTAGTGAGAGATTTGGCGCTGATCATTTTTGAATAACATGGGAATACATAGAGGAGAAAAAAGAAAAATCCATGGAATGTTTTGGTTTGGCTGTCTTACATTTATATATCAGAGAAAATCGAAGTATGGATTGTAATCAGTAGTAGTAGCTAGGCTAGAGTTGCTTGTGAGTAAGCCTAGTTGAGAAAAGGAGGAGAGGGCCTTAGGATGGCTGCTTCGAAGTCTGACAATGCGAGTTGCTTTAAGGTTCTTTAGATCAATTTGTGCTAATATGCAATTCTCGTGCTGGGGCAGATTGGAGAGGTCTTCTACGGCAAGACATTTTCTATTTCTCTTTCTAAATATATACGTTATCACACTTCACTGATTAGTTTCTTTTTTAAGTTTTATGGAAATATAAATTCTTAGTTTTAACAATCGCAAAATACAATGCATTCAACTAGAAATCTAAACTCTAACTTGAATATTTCGGCCATAGTGTGACTTAATTACTGCCTAATCACCTATGTGTCTAATTAGCAAATGGAGATTACACGAAGCGGTCGAATGAGTTTTAAATGAGCTGAGCTAAATTGGCATGCGGATGTATTTGCTCATAAAGATGAATCATTTTTATAGTCTCTTTGTTGTTATTGCTGCTTTGGTCATTTTGCACTTACATTTACTTTTATTTTATTCTTAATTTCAAAAATATTACACTTATTTTTTTTATAAAATATATTTTTCATGTGGAAAGAGGAAAGAAGTACAAAAAGCACTTGAAACTTATAAAGTTAATATCTAAGAAGGACGGCGAATGGTATTTCTTTGGATATCATTCGGTCTAATTTTCTTCCGCTATTTTCAAATTCTCATTTAGCTGTATTTTATTACAGAGAAGCAGTTCAACTTCTTTGAAAAATTTTTTCACTTCAAAGTGCAATTTTCCCCACAAACTTGAAATTTTTCGAAATACTTTTAAATTGCACCTGTGGTATTTGCTATGAGATTCGCTGTTCATTGTACTAATCGAATTGAATTACTGAAACTTCAGATATCATCTAAATGATGAATAATGTTCGGGCATATGGTGCTGGCATGGCTGGTGGACAATTTGAACCGGGCGTTTTCCTGAGAAAACCGACTGTTATCTTGCGAATCTTTGCTTTGGTTCGTGGAATGTACAGTTTTTTTTTTTTCCGAAGGATATCAATCTGATCAAGTTACTTCAGAAATAGAATTATTGAGGAAATTTTTTGTTGTTGGCAGCGGTATTTATAAGAATGAAGGAGAATTCTTACAACACTTCGCTGAAAAAGCTAAGCTCGCTGTTGTAATTGCCACAGATTTCGTGTGTATGCATTTCACAGAAGAATGAAAAAATGCACTGTAAATAACAGTTTCATTTAAGGTAGTTGGACTTGCGCAGTGGATCACTGTATCACGTGGTGGTTGGTATACACCAGAAAATGGTAAGGAACAAATTTGTCTTTATGCCAACAGTTCGTCAACTTGTTCTTTTGGTTCAGCGATGGGTTTTTTTGCCGTTTTGAGTTCATTGGGTCTGCTGTTTCTCGACGCTAAATTCGAAAAAATTAGTTCGGTTCCATCCAGAAAACGGGCTGTAACTACTGATATGATTCTTTCTGGTTTGTTAACTTTTCTCAGTCATGCAATGTTTAATGATTTTTTTTTGATTTGCATAATTTTTATTTATTTAAATACGATCTTGAAGGCTTATTTCTTGGATATAGTCTCTCTTCAGTCGTTGATGAACAGCTCGAAACTTTTATAGCCATCTTTGTTTATTTTTTAAGCTATTTCTGTGTTAATTTCCTATTCTGTTGTGCCCGAGAAAAATCAACTTAGTTTTTGAGTGAATATCAAAGCTTTTATCAGCTGCAGCAGTGGACAAGAATTTGTCAAGGATCCTAGATATACAAAACGTTAAACAAATTACCGAGTTAAAATATTTTAATATTTTGAAATCCTAAGCTTTAAAACATTGAAAATTTCAATATATTTTTTTTTCAAATTTCAAATTAATCTGGAAAACACTACCTATAAAGAATATGTAATAATTTTCAGCATTGCTGGCCTTCTTATTTCTGATAACGTTTTTTTCGTTATGGTCAAAATATGGTGAGGTGGATATAAGCAAGCCATATGACGGCGGTATGGCCAAAAGCGCCATCATATTCGCGCTTTTTTCGTTCATTATTTGGGTGATTTTTCATATTATACAGCAAATTATTTTCGCTTAAGTCTAACATGAGATCGAATTTTAGTGAGCTAGAAAAAATCTGCTGTTCTATACTCAATGCTATAAATAATTGGCCCTCCCAGTGAGAAAATTACTATCAGAATTTCATCGCTTCTAGGGAGCAGCTGCGTTTTTGGCTTGGCGACGGTACGAAGAGGGTGCGATAACAAATTTCATGCCATCCTATGAACAAGATTTCGCAACTGGCATACAAGCTGGACCAGATTACAGCTATGGAGGAGAAAGCGATATTGGCGCTACTGGCTAGTTTATGTTCTAATCATGATGTTAAACATTAAAATCTGATTAAAAGTTGCAAAGGAAGTTGAAAAGAAAGACTTTATCTGTGAAGAAACATGAGGTTCGGTGGAAAAATTGACATTTAATATTATTTTCTCAATAATTTCAAGTTCATTCAGCTGTCCTGACTAGTTATTCAGGATACTTTGTCATATAATTTATATGCAAATGGAAAAAACTTCACATAATTTGGAAGGTATAAAATTTAAGTTATTCCAGGGCATAGTGACAGAGGCACATATCAAAACGCTCCATTTACAGCAATCAATACGGCCGAATCCCCAGTGGATATTACAAAAAGTTATCAGGGATATTAACTTTTTTTCATCTTTTTAGCAGAGCAGAAAATGAATAGCTCAAATATGTACACAGGTTTTGCCAACATTCGACATTTTCTTCTTTGAAATGCCTTATAATTGAAGCAGGCCATTAATTGCTATTGACCCAGTGAAATTGTTTCATCGGAATTTCAGATTTAGAAATGTAACCATAAAGTGGCAATAAAAACAATCGTTTGTCAGAATCGAATAATAAATGCTCTTTTGCTAAACTAAAATAATGAATGTTTCTTGTAATACACTTTTTCGGATCATTCACTCGTAGCAAAAAAACGATTACCTCCGATCCTCACTGATCCATATAAATTCTTGAAAAAGTTCAGTTTTAAATCTTCCATAGTTTAATTTATGCATGAATGATATGCTATAATAATATTGCTTTCTAAAGGTTCAATATGTATGCTTTTCAAGCTATGTGTTGCGTTTAGAAATTTCATATTTACTTCACTTATGTGAATTAAATTGTGCAAACTTGATAACCACTTTTGTGAATTAGCTCAGCTTTTAGGAAATTGTTTGGAGAATGAAGGTTTTCTCAAAGTTAAATATTTGCATTCTGTAGTGGGATGTCAATTGAAATTAATTTGATATTTTTGTTAACAATTATGCCAGATTTTTTTTTGTGAAAAACACAGTGGTCCAGAACTCTTTGCTCCATTTAATCCTTTGGCGGGCAGAGAGCTTGATTATTTATAGAATGAAAAATGAAGCGCCTGCAGAAATTAAAATTATTTCAAGAGTGTCTTTTAATATGGAATATATTTAAGGTTTTAAATTTGATAGTATTTTAAAGGAAAAGTTGCCCTCAATTTATTTAATCTGCGTTGTTATATCTTGGCATCAATTGTTTTGCGAAAAATATCTGACAGAATAAGCGACAAAAAACTGAACATTCTGATTAGTATTTCCATATCAATGATTCATGTAACGATCTCAATTGCTACAAATTCTTAATGTGATGTGAAATATACTTTCATTTTCAAATGATAAGATACAGAGCGAACTGCGCACGGTTTAATTAGAATAAAAAAAAACATTAAATTGTGAAGATGTGAACAGCAAAGAGAAAAAAAAAGTAACGGGAAGGAATTGAATTACTTAATTTGAAGATATTATGTGATATTGAATAAGAAAAATGATAGATATAATTACATCGATGACGAATCGAAATTATATTTTAACGATTTGCCCGATTTGCTACTTCAGTAATTTGATTGATCTCAAAAGGTATTGGTAACTTATCTTCTCCATTTTCTCTCCACTCCCTTCCTCTCTGCTGTATCCTCTTCATCCGTTCTCCTCCCATTACAACAATATAAAAAAAATTTTTAAAAAGAAAGAAAGAAAGAAGGAAGAAAACTGGCTTATAAAGGTGATTCTGTCACGTCGATGGCCATTTATTGCTGCAAAAGTTATTCGTCATTTCAACTTTCTAACCACCCGCGATCAATCATACTATCAGATACTCTGTACTATCAGACTATCAGTACTATCAGAGTCCAATACAATGATTAGTGATATCGAATTTGCATATGTTAAAAATACTTAAGATTAATTTCCGGAAGGGAATTATGTTGCAAATCGTTTGAGTGAATATCTATTTTTTAGTCAATTTGATAATTAGATTATTGATGTTCCTAAAAATTCATAAATCAAATCGAAGATCCACACTATACCATGAATTCGCTTAATTTAAATTAATAGAGAATATTTCTAGCTCGTTGAGAATTTATCATTTCATAGATAATCTTCTGCGATTCGATATTTTCCAGATTTCTCACAAAATTATATGCTCGAATTTTGTTGCATTGCTTCGAGATGAAAATGAAGAACGAGGAGGAGCAAATTTAATAATTTTAAATTTTCAGCTTACAAATAGTGATAAGAAACAAAATAAGTTTCCGATAAGATTATTCACATTATTCCCTCCGTGATGTCTTTTAATTTTGTAATTTTTTTCTTTTTTCTTGAGGAAAATGGAGACGGGAATAAAGCCATATAATCTTTTATACTTTTATTTTACTTATAATTCGATGATTTATGAACAAGCTTTTTCTTTTAATATATAAAGCTAAGAATTGCAGATTAAATTACAATAATTTAACCAAATAGAAAGCGAGAAATGGTTAATGAGATTGAACGAATTCGGGAACGTCTATTATATGCGGAAAAGCTCAAATACCTAACATTTTTTGGTGTTGCAACAAGTGCTTTTGCTGCAGTTATTTGTGTGATGTCACCTCCATTACTTTATAATTACATACAATTCGTTGAAACACAATTGCAAACTGAAACTGAATACTGTAAAGTAAGTATGAAATTATTATTGATAAATTGATAGTAAGAATGAAATTAGAAAATGATCGTATCATTTAATTGAAATTATCTATCAATTTACAACAAATAAACTTATCATCAATAATTGTAACATATATTGAAGAAAACTTATATTAAGGAATTTATCGTGATTACGTTTTTCTTTAGTTTTCTCATTTAACCAGATAGTGATGAAATTGCTATTAATTAAGTCTTTTTCATTTTTTTTTGGTTGCTATTTATCGTACAATAAACAAAATATGTTTGATTAATTACTGATAGTGAACAAATGCATGAAGATAGCAGTTATGGAGGATAGAATACAATGCAATCGAAATAATGAATTATTGTCTGAAATTAATTGTTGGTTAAGGAAAGAATTTTTTTTATGAAAAATTATTTGCGATAATAAAATGCTTAATTATTTGAAATGAAAAAAAAAACTACAGTATGAGAAGAAAGTTTTTTTTTTGCTTCTTTCAATATGAAACTTAATAAAGGTTTATAATAATTTTAGTAGCAAATTTGATTTTAATGCTAAACTCATATTCCATGTAGACTTGAATTTATACGAGGTATTACTTTTTTTGTTACCGATTTCTGATCATTTGTTTATATCAAGTATACTTTCTAATCCTTACAGTGCTAGATTAATCTTAATGGTAGTTTTATCATTTACTTTTCAAAGAATAGCGCTTGTTTATATTCATATTATAGCGATAAAAAAAAAGTAAAAAGAAAATGGCTTCAGAGTCGATCATTGGAGCTTTTTAAGCGATTTTCTGAAAGAAATTTAAAACAAAAGCGAGACGGAAATTTTGACGAAGCGCTCAATAGAAATGATAGTAGTGCAGTGTGTAAGTTGATTAAAATATTTAATGAGAAATAAAACTTGATAACAATGATAAAAACGATAACTCGTGTTGGGATTATAGTTGTGTTGCATATTTCTAATCAGGTTGTGAATGTGGATATGGATCACCGGGTCCAGCTGGGTCAAAAGGTCGGGATGGGAAAAATGGTGCGGATGGACTACCAGGAAATGATGGAGTACCAGCAATTGATGGTGATTTGATTATTGCCAAAGAAATTGATTTCTGCTTTGATTGTCCACAAGGTTTGAATATTTGAAAGTATCATGTAACGTTTTGGAATACATTAATTTGTTTTCGTGTTTATGATTTATTTAATTATTTGTAGGTGCTGTTGGACCGCCAGGACCTGTAGGTCCTAAAGGTCCACCTGGTTTACCTGGAACACCAGGCTTGGACGGTGATGGTGGTAAACGAGGTCCACCAGGACCTCCTGGACATCCTGGACCACCAGTAAGTTTTCAAATATTTTTTTTCTCTTGAGAGAATTATTTTTGGTAAAAAAAAATTATCTATTCTATATGAATAACTTTTTAGGGTATACCAGGTGAAGTTGGACCAAAAGGACAACCAGGTGCTGATGGGCAGATTATCAAGCAAGTTGGACCACCAGGACCGCCTGGTATACCAGGCAAGCGCATAATCTTCATTAGTTATATTTAGAAACTGCTTATGTTTCCAGTCTATTTTTCTCTTCGAAAAATGGCTTATTTCAATTAAAAGCTAATCTGTAAAAAAGCCGAAGCATTAAGATATGGTATGGTACTTTCAGGACCACAAGGTCCAATTGGTAATCCAGGAGTCCAAGGTCCACCTGGCACACAAGGACCAAGAGGTTAGACTAATTTTCATATCCGTCAACCACTGAGAACTTATCAATGATTACATCAAAATTAAATAATCGAAATTTATGAAAATAAATTCAAATTACAGGTGAGCAGGGTCCACCAGGAGATCCTGGTATTCCAGGGCCTACAGGTAGTCCTGGACTTCCTGGAGAGAAAGGTATTAGCGGAGAACGTGGGCCAAGTGGATCATGTGATCACTGTCCAAATCCAAGGACAGCTCCAGGATACTAACAAAATGATAGAAATGCTCAGCAATAAATAACTTAAATAAACAATTTTGACTTATGGGATGGAAAAATAAAAGCAACGTACTTTTTACACATGCAGTAATTATTGAATACTCATTCATATATAATTTACATTTAAAATTTTAAGACAGATTATCTTCAAGGATGAATAGAAGAGAAATTTTCCATTGGTTCTTTTGTTCTTCAATATTTTGTTACAAAATAAGATGCACTTTATTTCTTTAACAAAATAATATCAGTTAACAGTAAATTATCTCTTTCAAATATTTCTTATTTCTGTTTTATAAAGAAAATATAAAACTGAGGGTAATTTTTTTTCAAATATTAAAATGTTTTAGTGATTGTGTTTGATTTAAAACTTAACCAAAAATGTTTTATTTTCAAATAATAGAGTATAATTATATGATAAAATAAAGAAACGTTAAACCAATAAACGATATTTCTTTGAAGGATTAATGACACTGATAAAATGATTTTCATTTTTTTTTCATCTGTATTCAGGTTCAAGATGGAAATTTTCAAGTAAACCGGTTCCCAAAAATGCTTGTAGCTTTTTTTAATTCTCGAATACAAAGACAGGTCCAGAGAAAATAATTGTTTTTAAACAATATACTACATACTGCTAAAAAATAAACTTCATATTTACGACGACGTAAAAAAAAATCGACAGATGAAAGAAACAAAAAAAAAGTGTGATGATCGTTGTTTTTCTTCCATGACAACCTCTTGTTCGAAAATTTTTTAGGATTTTCAAATTAGCACTAATTAAATTAAATCAATGCGAAAAATCGTACATAATCTTTTAGTGATGATTTCCAGCAAGAAATTCAATCCCGATACATTTGTTAGTACAAATATGAAAATTGTTTTTAAAAAATTTTTTCAAACAAACAGGACAGCCATAGAAAGTAGCGTAGATTGAATGATATAATCGGATGGAATACATAATTTATTTTTTCCCTGTATTTGGGAGAAATCTTTTAAATAAAATTAAGGGGATAGTGGTGCTAAATATAAAAATTATATTTGTAAATTTGTCAAAATTATTAAATCTGAAAAAAATAAAGAAAAAAAGTAATGAAGATCAATTGTTGAAGAGGCGTTGAAGCAGATCTTTTAAGCTTAGATGATTTAATCCTGGAGGTTGTTTTTACGGCTAAAGTAACAGTATCACCAATTCCAGCTTCATTTTCTGCTGTAAATCGGAATATATATATTGTTCCTTGACGTAATCCACCAACTTCATATAATCCATCCTTACCTATAAAATGGTAGCAACTTTAATTGATAAAGTATAATATTACAAATACAATATGCTACTTCATATCATTATTTTAAATAAGTCATAAATATACCTGTTTATTTGAATTGAAAAAAAAAAGCTTTTAATAAAGAAAATATTTTTGCACCATTGTAGGAAACAAAAACAAAAATTGATTAAACTTACTCAAATGTACATCCATTTTAACAGCATGAGCAAACCAAACACGATTATTTTCTCGGCTTTGATCACGACTCTGAAAATTAATTATTATTAATTTATAATATGAGAAATTTCGATCAATCTTTGTTTTTTTTTTTTTGAAAGAAAATAACAAAATATGCGGAATATGTTGGATATGCTCAATTATTATCATTCGATTAAAGTGAAATAGTAAACATTGAAAAAGTTTTTTTTTTTTTTGATGAAAGAAAATTACATACTTGTTCCAAAATGGATTTTTTGATATATTCGATGATGTAACGTTGTATTGGTAACTGTTCACCAAATCCTTCCTCAATTTTCCATAGGACGTAAGTCAACCCGACATCTTGTAGTGAAACATGAACTTCACCAGGTGGACCTATAAAGGTAGCATTCTTCTATTTTTGTCTTTATGAAATTTCATCAAATGAAATATATTAATATTATACAGACTTGCTTCTTTAACTGCAATCGTTTGGTGTGATTTAGATTTTCCATTGCTCACTTCACATCGATATTCACCCAAATCATATTCCGTTGGTGATAAAATCTATAGTATAATACAAAGCAATCAGAAAATAAAAAAGGCTGTTAAAAATAATCTAATCAATATCATAATAAAGATAAAATTTCAGGAAATAAAAATTCAAAATATCACTAAATTTTACAAAGTACCAGCAATCAGCACGTTATTATATTTAAAGTCAAACTATAAAAAAAACAATCAAGAAATGAAGTTACCTTAAGACAACTGCTTTGATTTAAAGTATCAATGGAAATAATATGATTGCTATCGTTCCAGAATTCATTGCTATTTTTCAAAAATCGAAAATGCGAAGCAGGTGGAGTGGAACGTGTAACGTTGCAACAGATTTGAGCTAAGTGATTCAGAACAATGAACCGTTCTACAAACGGTTTGCTAAATTCTGGAGGTGCTAAAATTAACCGGATGAAAAGTCCGAATATGATTTCTAAATGCTACATTTATGGCAGCTGATATCGCTTTTTTTGTCTTTTACATAAACGAAGGTATCAATCATTTCTTTCTTTCTGATTTTAAAAGTAAACTGAAGAAAGTATCAGAGACGAACACCAAACGTCCAGTCGAATTTCGTGTTGTTCAACAACTGTTGCATCGTACTTTTCAAATTCTTGAACCGATAAGCATTTAATAACAGTATCTTGGTAATCATTTGTAAGCTTACTTACAGTTACTTCTGATCCAGCGGTAACGAATAAAGTCTCTGCAAATTTTAATATCGAGCTCCTTTCGATTATATTTTAAATTAAATCAATTCTTTATTTAAATAATATTGATACTTTCAATTCATCAACTAATAATATGAAACATGATAATTATTCTGAGATGCATGATACAATAATAGGATTGTATGATAACACTTAAACCTTTGACCCTTTCCCAAATTCTTTCACTAACAAAATTCATTGATCGTGTCATATTTCAGAATAGTACAATTTTCGTTTAAATTCAAAAACATTTTATTGTTTTAGATTAATAGTACAAATGCTTTTGCAATAAATAATAAATAAAATTTAAGAATGACTTTTATCTTCCAAATGCATTTCTTCCAGAATTTTCAAATCTTATCTCTGATTGTAAAATTGTTTCATAAGGCCTAAGCTAGATGCTTACAGAACTTTAAAATAACTAATTCAATTAGTTTGCAAAACAAATTTAAACGAATTTATCCTACTTGATGAGCAATTTAAATTTTCAACTATTACCCGATCTAATTTAAATATCAACTGCATTTTATGTTATTAAAAATTTGATAGGACGAAATTAGAACAAACTATTAAGTGGTAATCCATTATGATTCGTAATGTGTGTTTCAGGTTGTGGATTTCCAGCAGATCCACAATCGATGGTTAATGATTCGCCGAACATTCCACCGACAACATCATTGCTTTCTTTCCAACGTATTTCATCTGTAACTATTTTATTGTTGCAACAAAATTTCAACATTAAACAAGGAGAAAGCTGTCTTTCCTACAACACGTATAAATGTTTAGAAATTTTACCGACAACAATAAGTTCCACTTTCCAGTCAGCCGACATCCTTCTGGGATTTCTAGCAACACATCTGTAGAAACCGGTATCACGTTTTGCAATTTGGGTGAATACCAGTGATAATTTTTTGTACATTGAATCATGTTCTCGTAATTCTACGGTAAATAAGCTAAAAATAAATGTATACAAAAAATGAAGAATAATATGATCTAAGCTAAACATAAGATAAAGATAAATAAGACAGAGTAAATTAATTTGATGAATAAATTAAAGTGATAATTACTTTCAAGCAATATTTTAAACTTTAAACGTAATGGAGCATTTCATTTCGAAATTTATCATAGCATGATAGATCAATGCAAAAATAATGAAATTTGATTTCGTATCAATTTATTAAATTATAGCTAATGAAAAAGTAATGCATTGAAATGTTGAAATCAACATCTTATCAGATTTACTAGAGCTGATCAGGTGGTGAAGTGAAACTACTTAATGAATATGCTTTAGGTTAAAATGATATTACTTAACCTATTAGAAGATTCGCCGTCTATTTTACGACCGAATTCATTCCTCCATGATAGATGCAAGCAATTTCCAGAATTCTGTTGGCAAATGCAAGAAACTCGAAATTTGCGACCAACTCGAATCACATATCGATTATTGTTAAGAGGTGGTGGCTCAAGACGTAATAAATTGGAACATTTAGCCCCGGTTGCTACACCTTAAATGATTATGAAAAAATTATAATAATCATTATGAAAAAAAGAGTACTGAATTCTTGCTTGTAATTAAAAACGAGAAAAAAAAATCCACATATCTCTCATATTTGAATAAAGTAACTTATTTGAAATAACAATCAGTTCTTACTTGCCAAAATGATAAATCTTTATCTTTTTTTGTTTCTAAATTTTTTCTTGATTATTTGAAACATATGTCAAAGTTAAAGTTAAGCAAATAATCTTACCGATTGATAAGCTAAAATGGTTTGTTATGATAGGAATTGTATTCATAGAGTATAACTTTATAATGTCACATTCGAATTTATTCTTTTTTTTGCATCTTATCAAATTCTTGACTCTCTCTTTCTCTCTTTTGCTTTCTTTTTTGATACTTTTTTGTGTGTTGCAAGCAATGATATTTTAAAAGATTGAAATTATTTATTTTAAAATAAAAAACAGTGAAATGTTTTTTTTTTTGATGAAATTCAACTTTGTCATTGTCATTCATTCATTGCTTCGATTTTCGCTTCTTTTATTTTTTTTCAGAAAAAAAATGGAATAGAGGATGAGGGCTTACGCGTTGCACAACTCAACTGGTTCCGACTTTTTGGCTTTTAACTGAGAAAATTTAGCCTTCACTAGGTTTTACACAAATAAGCTAACAATAGAAAAAGGTTTTCCCCTTATTTTTGCCCATAAAAAAAGGAGAAAAAAAAGAAGGAAAGAACTCTTTTCGATATTTGTTTATTTGAGATATTCGAATTGAAAATAGCAATTATGGAATGGAAGGGAAAAAAGGGTAATAACTTAGTAGTAATGATAAATACACTCATTTATAATTGGCAATCCCAAAGTGATTTTAGAAACTTACAGTTGTTATGGGATAATAGCAGAAGAAGCATATAGTGGATATTTAGTAAGATCCAAATTAAATTTCGTCTTTTCCACTTTTTTCTGCTTCCAAATATGAGAAATATGCGATATTATATTTAGCACAATGGTCTAACTAAATTGTAATTAAATTCCACTAAACTAAACTGTAATTTAATTTCACTAGTCGCTTAGCTTACTTCAATAGAAAGGCTTGCATATATCTGAAGCTTATTCATCTATAAGCTTTTCTCTTAAAGTAAACTATATATATGGTAATAATTTGCTGTAAAAAAGGTTAAAATAAATTAATGTATTATTTAAAAAAATATAAGATGAACTATTTGAAAAAAAAATTCTTATGAATGTAAACAAGAATAAACAAAATTTCGTAAAAGAAATGTAATGGAAATGTTGAAATATTTGATGGCGAGGAAAACAAAAAGTTATTTCAGAAATAAATTTAAAAATTAGTGAAATAAGAAACGATGAAAAGAATAATCAGGAAAATAACATTTATTTGAATAATCCATATTATTTATTTATACTTTACTTATCCGTTTATCACTGTTTTGTTCGTATTTCATAATTGATTTTTATTTTCTATTTCCCCAAATTTTTTTTTTTAGATTAAAAAAATTTTTTTCAAAAATATGTAAAAGAAATCGGGAAAAAAAAAATTCCTCAAATTACAATTTTCTTGTTTCGGAAAAAAACCTGATTAAAGAGAGAGAGAGAGAGAGAGAGAGAGAAAAAAGAGGGAGGGAGAGAGAGAATGAGTGAAATAAGGGGAAAAAAAGGAAGAAAATTGACATACCGGCAAGAAGAGTAAAAGCAGTCAGTGTGGTAATGATAATAATGATATCAATGAAGGCGCTAAAGCTAACTGTGATTGACAAAGGCGAACTGAATGACATCGATGATTGAAAGCAGTTTGAATCAAGCATATTAGCTAAAAATGAAAATGACACAGAAAGAGTGGAAAGGCCTGAAAAAGGCTTGTAAGATTGTATAGCTTTTACCACGCCTATTTCCTCCCTCTCTTCCATTCCTAGAAATCCGATTGAATTCAATCATTCATGTATGGATGTATGGATCAGTTTGGCCTCTTTTCACGAGGCTTTCCTACTTCGAATAGCTTTTAAAATAAGCTCTGCGCTATTCTCACCAGACAACATACTTCTTTGCGTTATTGTTGTTTTGTTATTTGCTAAGAGCCGCTTCAAATCAATGCTCACTAGATAGCATCAATGTGATAATATGAAAATTTAACTCAAAAACGAGAGAAAAAAAAAGTACTGAATTTGCAGATGAAATGATATCACACATATGATAAACAATTATATCACAATATAATACAATTTTTTACAGTTAACTTAATATTAACAGATTTAAGATTTTTGAAATTTGATTATTTAATTTTTTAATTTCATCAATCAATCGCAGTTACAGCAGAAATTTTCATTGATCATACATACTGATTGAAGCCAAAAAATCGTCAGGTACACTTCGAATACATAACACTTTAATATTTCATCAGTGTTACTTTTTTCCATTTGTTATAAAATGTTACTGTTTCTACTCGTACTTTTCAGTAATATCAAATTGATATTCCTCCTTTCATTGCAAATTGGATAACAATAGATGTGATAATATAATTTAATGTAAAAGCAATATTTTTCAAGTACTATAAATGTTCTGAAATATATCTGATCTGATGATGAATAAATTCTCAGGTATATGAAAAGATGATGATCATATTGATGAAAATTTCCTCTTAACCGTAAATGAATTTAAAATGAAGGTAACTAAAAGTGGGTAAGAGGTAGAAGGAAAGGAAAGGAATGGAAAGGAAAATAGAGATGAGGGAAAGAAAGATAATCAAAAGAGATATAAATATAGTTTGCAGTACTGTGAATTAAACTTCTCAAAACAGTTTGCATTGTAAAACATTCCATACATTCCCGAAATAGCTCGATCGGCATTGGCATTTGGAGAAAAGTTTATTATTCAATTGCCATCATTCTGTCCCATTTTTTAAGAAATCGAATAATTGGACGTCTCGTTATCATTCATCCTGTTATTATTGTTTATCAAATAATAATAATTGTAACAATTGAAATAGTAATAATAGAAATGGGAAATGGTAAATTACTGATATTTTTTTTGGATGCTGCATTAGTAATAGAATGTCTTTCATTTCTGCATAGCATTTGGTTGTTTACAACTTCAACAACTTCAAAACCAGAATGTTCAATTTACAATGATGAACAATTGCATATTATCATGGATCGAGTTTGTGAAATTTGTCATGAAATGTATTCACATCAGTATCCCAATACAAGAGCTGATTGCAGGTTTGCAGCATGCAAATTTTTTTCAATTTTTAAATTTAATAAAAAAGAATTATATTTTGGAATGCTTTGTTAAAAGGAGATATTAGAAACGAATAAATTTCAATTAAAATATATACATATAACAGTGATAAAATTTTGAAATAATATTTTCAGGTCAGATTGTTTTCGAAGCAAACATTTTCAGTCATGTTTGGAGCATTTTCGACCGATAATTCCGTACGGCTGAAGAGAACTAAATAAAATCTGTTCCACGCTTTCAATACTACTTATGCAATCGTTTTCTCAATCTATAAATTATCTTTGGGTTACTAAAGGATGCAGGAATTTGATAGATTTGTATTTTGGTATGGTTTAACTAATTCAGTAATATAGAATAACTACTTTGCTATCACAATGTATTTCTCAAATGACAAATTAAACTTCGTTTTTCTTATTTTAAAGAAAAAGTGAAACTGACATAGCGAACCAATCATTAACTTAAACTCTAACATTTTTTTTTATAAACAAGATTGCGTCGCAGGCACTTATCATATGTTGCCATCATATTTTGCAGTGTAATCATAATTATTAACAAGCAACAAGTAATAATAATAACAATAATGATAATAAAAATAGTCATAAAAGATAATACTATAAATGTGGATTGTACATAAACGAACTATTATATTTCATCATTTCTTATTATCTCAACTTTTAATAAGTAGTTTCATGCCTGAGGCATTTCAATTAATCTGATGTACATTTCACAAGAACATCATATTTAACATTTCTAGCCAAATTTTCTGTAGTGCCATTGGGTCCAGCCAATTCTTCTTCCTGATAATTTTTTGCCTTTTTTGAAGCTGAACGTTGATTCCTTCGGGATTCCTGTGATAAATTATCAAATATCAAACAAAATGTGAATTAGCAATACATTAAAATGAGTTTTCTTTGCAAACTATCCCATCCCATTCAAGTATTATTTTATTAATATAACTTTTTTTTTCCGGATGTTACTTTGTATTAATATTTAATTGTAATTTTTTGAATACTGAATGTTTGCTATAGATATCCAGACTTATAAAATGCCTTAATTGATGAAATTTGTATAGTGATCAATAACTCATTTTACTTATAAGTGGCTACCTTTTTCTAGATCTAACTCAGAGAAACTGATTTAAATATATGAATTAAATCTTTTGATCAATTTTTCACAATAATGCATCTGTAATTTCAATTATCAAAACGAAGTTGTACTTGATGATGGGGTCAATCACAGAATTATCAGTGTTATTTTAAGGAAAATAATTTTAAAGTTAAATGTATAATTCCACTCATAATTCAAATTCGATGCATTTTTTATATCATCGAAGAAATAATTGAATGCTATTTTCAGATGAAAAATAGCCTTTATCATTTTTTTTCAAAAGCTGCATATTAATAAGTAAGCATTTATAATTATCAAAAATATTAACTTGTGTCGTTCTAGTCGAAAGTTTATCCCATAATTGAGTTGTTAATTCATTAAGTCCAAGCACTGTCATCTGTTTGTAATTACGATTAACAATACATGGGCACAAAAGAGCTGCACAAATTCGTCGAAATTTTTGACCAAATATTGAATAAATAAAAATATTTAAAGCACTGAAATTAAGAAGAATCCTGAAAATTTTTCTAGAAACAAAAAATCAATTGATCAAGAAATATTTAATTTGACCTATTTTAAATTATTTTATTCAGAAAAAAAAACAATTTAAGTAATAAGACTTAGAGAAAGTTTCAAAAAGTATTAATTTTATCTTTAGATATCAATTAAAATATGAAATCAAGTCAGAAATCTTCACAAGTTTATTAAAAATAGATAAAAATAACAAACCTGTTAACGCATACCAATAAATTTCCAATAGGTAAACGTAAACGAAAAAGTTGAGAATATTCAGCAAAGAATGCTTCAATAATATGATTAATACCAGCCATTAAATTACAACCGATAAATGCTAGAATCATTACAAAAGCCATAAGTGTACAGTGTCGTTCTCCTTCGTCCAAATTCCTGGTACGACTCATTAGAGAACGACGAATACGGTATGCTTGTACCGAACGGATAACGATAACATTTAAGACGATCATCGTTGTCCAGGGAATGATTATTAATAGTAATAAATAACCATAAGTATTATATAGAACAATATAAAGGCCGCTTGTACGTAATGCTGTTGGTGCTAGACGGCCACATTCATCAAGAGTTAATTCGAATAGTGATGGTAACTTGTAAACGAATGATACGGTTGCAATCACTGATAATACCAATTTGGCACGTGATGTTGAACACCATACTCGAGTTTGTAGTGGATATTTTACAGCTAAGTACCTGAAAGTTACTTATACTTCTACATTATTTCTAAATTCATGGATATTTCAAATGTGCAGTTTAATAAGAAATTAACAATTTTATGAATTATTACTCCTTAAGTGAAAAGAGAAGTTTGTTATCATTTGATGGAAATGAAGAAGAATTGTTTTGAAAAATGTTTTTTTATTTTATCATATATTAAGTTACACGAAATTAACACTTTAATCATTCACATAATAATAGTATTAGGAAAAGTAATCAATGAAAATTTCTTTTATTGAATTTTACCGATCAACAGTAATAGCTACACATGTCCATACTGATGAAGTTTGTGCAGCAAGCGATATTGGATAACTGACAAGTGTTGTCTTCCAAAAAAATTCACATACTGCGCCTTGTTGCTAAAATTTTGAAATTTTATTTAGTCAATATTTGTTTAAAATTTATGATAAAAATATATAATACATATGCATTCTCATTGATAATATATCTATATCAACAAAGTTTAAAAGATTTCATTTCATATTTCAATAGTGATATTAATTTGTATAATGCATTAATGTCAGTCATAAGAAGAAGACGTGACACGATGCTGTTAGCGTAATTACATAACCATTGTTGAACTTGGTTGAGAATGATGTACTTCTATGATGGATATATTTGAGATAACATATGAAATATTAGTATTACCGATCAAAAAGCAACAAACAACAAGATAAAATGAAATATTTTATTGTTGAAACAATGCATCATTGGCCAATATTTAACAAATAATAGTAAATTAAATGAAATTTCATGTGAAATAAAATTTTTAACAAGAAAGCTCAATATTTTCTTCATAATGATTATTTTAAAATTTCATGATAGCTAAAAAAAATTTTCTTAAATATTCCTTACATGAAAACATTTATACTATACTATAAATATATAAGAAAGTCAATGAGCCTTATAATCATTCTTTATCAATAATTTTATTGAGCTATAAACATGAAATATTCTTTCATTAATTAATAATGATACTATAATTCTAATTTTTATCTAAATTTAAAAAGCATCAGATAAAGTTTCTGTTTTATCAATTGATTGCAGCTTGAAATTTATTCATGTCCGAACCACCAACCTGTCTAACTTTCTCTATTTCATTTTGTTGAATAAAATAATCTACTATAATCATTGATATCAGCGATAAAATAAGATGGACAAATGTGAATTAAATCATAGCTCGATGAATATCGGAAAATCCACTTGGTTTTGCACTTTTTTGTTCTTTTCTTTTCTTTGAAGAAGATAAATGATAAAACCAAGCAAGATATCATATTCCATCAAAATGCTTGCAATGCCAACCAACAAATCTTATCACTATCTCCCAAAAGTTGATAAGTTGTGATGGTTTTAATGGATGAAATTAGTCCTGTTATTTTACTTTGTAAATCACTACTTTCAATTTTCATCGTTAAGACGAAGCAAATATGTGAATGTAAATTTTGTGTGGGGTAATTTTGTGCGGGGGTAATTACCAAAGTTATTATTGGGAAATTGGCCTCTCTCCTATCTAGGCAATATGATTAATGCTTTAGCTTTAGCTAACCTCCCTCTCTCCCTCTTCATTTTTTTTTTTGGTGAATTTCCATGATTATCGATCATAATAGAAAGTAATAAAATCAGAAGCAATAAATGGTTAAACTCTTAAATAGACATATGTATTCCTGAAAATGAATAATTATGTAAATGTTATCAAAGTTGATAAAGTTTTTCTTCCTAAAGTCTTAAAATCCTACTATATCTTTCCCATTTTCTTTTATTTCCTGCAATACATTCATCCCAATCATGTGACTGGAAGTTATGATTGTTGAAATGTAAAAGCACTGACTTTAACAGAAATGAAAATGCATCATTTGTGTTTTAAGCATAATTTAAGCAAATAATTGTTAAGGAATATTGTTGTGATAAATTGAGTAAATTTTTCGTCTGATTTGATTAAGTAAGCAATAATTGCAAACTTTACAAGTTATATCGATTATCTTATTATTGATTTTTTTTTTGTTTTGGGGCAATTTATGAACGTAAAATAAAATTTCCTTCGTATATTTAGCTCAAAGAAAATTCTTTTATTTAAAAATTCATTTAACTTTATTTTCCTCCTTTTTTTCTCATAGCGGTACAAATTTTTTTGTGCTTATACAAGCAAATTATTTAATAAAATTAATGATTTAATTAATTGCATTAATGATTTTCGGTTAAATGAACAGAAATGATTGAAATGAAATTGATGATTAAAAATCTTATCAGTTTTGTGATAATGTTAAAGTGAAATGCCCAAATGGAATGATACCAGTGCATGACGATACTATTCATTTGATTAATGAATATTACAACAATGTGGTATGCCTGATACGGATATATCTGCTCCTTTATTAATTAAAGATGAATACATGAATGTCTCTCTCTCTCTCTCTTCTTTTTCCATCCATTTCTCCTCCAAATGATGGGAATAGTGTTGAATAAACTTTTAATGAATAAAAAACTATACCGGAATGAATTCCGGAATTCCTCAAACGCGTAAATCAAAAACATTTCGTCATTAATATCATTAGAATATTGTAATTACATAATTTAACTTATATACTGTGTAATTAAGTTACAAATTATGTAAGTTATAAAAAGAAATTATGAAATGCATAAATTAAAAAACGTATATACATGTCAGTATATAATTTGAATGAGAAGAAATTTTATGGACTAAATGATTAATTAAAATGTTAATTATCATTTTATGATAATGGGAAATTCGGAAGCTACTCAGGTATCTTGAAACCTTCCAGTGAATTCATTAAAGCATTATTGAAAAGAAGTAGCAGTATATAAATAATCTTGTCAAAATCCATGCTTTCAAATGAAATGATTTTCATTTAAAAAAGAATGAAAGGAATTTTTTTTTAATTCATTTCACATTGCGGTCTTTTTTTAATTTGAAAATGGAAAGCTTCAAAATGCTTTGTCATCTTCAAACTTTTTGCGCAATAAATGGTAATTTTTTTATTGTATTTCACAATTATTTTTCTGCAGATTATATTATTGGTTTCTATTTTAGGCAATTCGGAACGAATGATAATAATGATAATAGTAATAATAATTAATAATAATAATGATAATGATAATAACAATAATAATAGTAATAATAATAATAATGAAAAGGATGAATCAGTCAAGTGATTATGTTGTTTAAAAATCATAAAATCCATTCTGGCAGTTCATTTTAAAGTGTTTTGTTTAAGAAAAGTTTTCCACACTTAGAGGCAACAATCTTATTAGTATCAGGTGATTCTCAATGTTATGAAAAACCGATATTTTGAATTTTAGGATAGCCGGGTATTTGTGTAAAATAGGGTTTTCAAAACTAATTTCAAGAGGGAATTTGTTTCTTTACTATGCTCAAAGATTTCAATTCTGAATCACTAATAACCACAAGCTTTTACTAGCAAATCTAGTTAAGTTTGTTTTGCTGTCTGCATTAAACTCTTATAACAAACTAATTCAAAACATCACAAAAGGCATTACTGCAGTAAAACTGACGGCATTTTGATTTGTTTGCTTGCATGATTGCATTATTGCATGCTTTAATTTTTCTGTACATATTTTTATACTGTAAATTATAAAATGGAAGATGGATGCATGTATCAGATGAAAAATGCAATAAAAAGTAAATACATAATTAATAATTAAATTAGTCATGCTAACTGATGCAATTGTAGAAATTTAAGTTGATCTTTGACTTTTGTGCAGTTTTTTGAAATTTTCAAAATTTCAATACAAATCTATTTTACTCGTGCAATTTTTCTTCTCTAATTAAGCATTAGTATGAAAAAAAAGAAATGAAAAAAAGAAAGCTTACATTATTTTGCAAGCATATCTGCATAGGTGGATAAATAAGAAGTGATACAAGCAAAAGGATTAAATCGAAAAATGATAAGCCAGCCAGGTAAATGCTCAATGATGAACGCATTTGTGGACGGGTGAATATGATGACGCAAATAGAAGCAGCAAATATACCAGCAATGCAAACAATTGGTAATATGGTAGTATAAATGATATGTTGAGCAAAATCAACAACATTATCAGTTCTTTGAGTATCACGGGTTTCTGGTGGTATATAGCATCCTGAATGATGATTATCATCCATTGATAACAATAATAATGATGAAAATAATAATAATAATCGAGTTTCCTTCAGCTAGAAAATTCGTCTTTTGGTCCATTTAGGCTAAAAACTAATAGACAGCATATGATTTAGCACTGACCATTTGGCCTTAAGGAATGAATGATTGTTAGAGTCCCTTTCTCGACTAAGTAAGTCCTATTTCATTCTCATTTATCCATTCATTTTCTTGCACCACACCCCTCTCCTTTACCCCTTTTTCATCGCCCCACCCAAACTTCAATCTCTCTCGACAAATGTCGTCATCTCGTTTACCTGAGCTAAAAATGAGGTTTCTCCATTATTCCTCCAAAAAGGTTGATCATTTTTTTTTTCTTTAGATGATCCATTTTCATTATCAAACTATATCGAAAATGATTACATTGCTGATGATAATACCATCACCTTATCATTTTGTCACTTTGAAATTTATTAATAATTGATAGCAAATAGTAGATTTAACAGGTTTAGAATTGTCGTAATAAAAAAAATTCCATTACTGAATTATATATAATCAAAAGATATAAAATCTTAGACGAGAATAATCAGATAACATATAAGTAAAGGGGAATAGGAGATAATTGGGAAAAAAAAAAGAAAGAAATTAAAATTTAAGAATGAAATGAGTAAAAGAAGAGAAAATTGAAATAGAAAGAATTGATGTTGAAATTTTTTTTTTTGACAATATATTCGAGCCTAATATTTTGTCAGAGAAGCAAATGCGTTCTGGAGTAGAGCTTGGATAATAAAAAACGAAAAAGATGAAAACGTGATGAAATATAATCAAAAATTTCTCATTGATGCTCTTCATTTGATGAATAGAAGTGGATCTTATCTTCTTTTTTTATCAGATTGCTTTTTAAAGTTTGTGAATTGCAGTTTCCGTCGTTTCCATTTTTTTTTTCTTTCTAATTCCATGATTTAAATTCTCGATATAACAGTTTATTTTTATCAATTTCTTATCCCGAAAAAATAGCTTTTAATATAGTTTTGAAGCAATTGTTTCGTTCATTGCTATAGCTTATGTTAATTTTAATCAATATGACCTGATTAACTCATACTGCACTTATGAGTTATTTCTAAATTTCCATCAAAAAACAGATTTATATTCACTTACTTAAACACAAACAGACAAACAGAAAGCAAAATGGATAAAGCACTAAAATATTTGTTATCAAAAGTCATAGACAATTTTTAAAATAGTAGTTAAAAAGTAGTTTTTGAATAAAAATTAAAAAAATT